>JAGPOY010000247.1:0-27265 GCA_018983105.1 Silene uniflora | reverse complement strand
CGCCATCACCCTCACCACCACCTCCATCCCCTCCACCGCCAACACCATCACCACCACCACCGGCATGGGATATGTCTTCGGAAGGAAGGTACCATTCACCACCACCACCAACACCGTCACCTTATCTTCCACCCGGTACATATTACTACTCATCACCACCGCCACCACCAAAGGAAGATTGCGACGAGAAACATGCACCTCCCCCACCTGTTTACCCTCATTAATGATGATGATCATTTTTCCACCATGTCATGGCCTGTAATATTTTGTTCATTCATTACATTGATTACTGGGGGTAAATGTTGAAGTTTGGAGATTCTTTTAATTGTTGGGTGAATTGATCATACGAAATCAGCTGGCAAAGCAAACACAGCTTAATTGACTTTTTTTTTATACTTTATTTTTGTATTTGGGAATTTAAATTCCTTAGAAATGATAGAGATTTATTTTCATGTTGTTTTACTATTTTCTTGTACCATATATACATAATACATACAAATTATATACGTTTAATTTTGAGCTCGTAAAATGTTTAATTTGAGTATTATGTACACTTTTAGTTTGTGCTCCGATTTCCGAGTGCGAATTTCACAGCTATTGATGTCAAATGTATTAATGTAATCTCCCTTGTAATTTACTTATTCCATTTTTCTAAGAGCTGAGCTCCAAAAGATGTGTTTCTACATAAATTCAGGTTAGCTAGTTCAATTAACACCAATTCAGTTTAAACAACAGAACCATGTCATACAACTTTCTCTATAGGATTGAGAATGTCAAAAGTAGAGGTTATACGTAATAGTCTGCAAACCAGAAATTGTTTACAAGTATTATCTAGGAATATCGTTGGCGCTACCCCGACAACGTTGGTTCTGAGATTGTCCTTTGATAACAAGACCACAACGGTTACAACTTACAAACAACCCCAATTTTAAATCAAGTTGTTAGCCTTTTAACCCAGAATAATAAAGCTAATAATTGTTGAACGATTTAGTATTCCACTCATTGCCTCCATAGACCAATAATTTACGAGTAGGGAGTTCGTGGTCAACCTTTATTATGTTCTTTATTATTCGGTGCTTTAGCAAATGATGATGTTATGTAAGAAGAGATTGGATACATGTAATACAAGTTAGGAACTAAAAAGCTGATTAGGATAAATCAACTTCGTCACGACCATAAATGATCGAGCAAATTCCTCCAAGAAGCTACCAAATAACATTCAACTCAATCTAATTATTACATTTTGGGTCCTTGCCCCTTGGTTAACATAGGGCAAGGGTTTACATCTTGAGCATACAAAATAAAAGTCAAAGAGCCACTATTGGCTTACAAAAAAGTACAAATAAACAACTACAATGTCTTACATAAACTGGGAAACAACAAGTTGAAAAGTAATACAAAGTACTTCGTAAAGTATAAAGTAACTTTTGTTTTGTTGACTAGCTTCATGCTCATTAAGAGGAGCTTGGACCTCGTAGGTGCCTTGTACTTGAGCTCAGAGATGTTGTATGCAGTCAAGGGTCGTTCTCTATGTTGTGCCTTGAGCTGGCCAAAAGAGGAAAGGAGAAAGGGACTACTCAGGCTGTCTTAAACCAGGCTCCCCTTTCCCTGAGCGATAAAAATCTTCCTTAAGCTAAATCTTAGACCGTTTGGAATTCGCCATAAAGATCCCACACAAAGTTGTTCTAAAGGTCATAGAGTACTCAGATTAGGCTTTGATTGGACAATTTAGAGGCTTGGTAAAGTCTTGGACCTTGTATTAGTAGATGGACCAAAACCGGGTAAAATAGAGTTTATTTAGACAACTTCTATTGCAATACACAAATTCTCCTTGAAGACATGACATATCCGTCACAAGGAGAAGACGGATACCATTTTATCTCACAAAGTAACCACTTTTTCTCTCTCTGCAACACTATTTATGTGGTCCCCTTTTTCCACTAACTCATTTTGTATCCATTTTATCTCACAAAATATCCGTCACAAATGGTGACCCGTCACAAGCAAGACTTATTGATTGCAATAAAGGAGTATTCATTTGAAGTGTTACATGTTTTGGTGATGTACATTTAACATAATGAGATGCTAAAGTTAAATGACATTTGTTTAACATTTAGTGAAAAAGAATGAATTCAATTCATTTGTGTATGTAACGTGATTTGATTTATAATAATAAAATCAAACGTCACTTCACATTGCTAATAACAGATAATAAATACTTTGGAACAATTATCTCACAAACAAATATCAAGCAAGGTAACTAGGTATAGAAAATAGCAAGTCGGATTTTAAGGATGCGACCCAGTATAACAGGTATTTTAATACAATAATTATTAAGAGGTTATTATTAAGGGGTTAGTCTAGGAGGGATATTGATGGCATTTACCAATATTACTAAAGGTCTAGAGGTTGTTCTACTTTTGATTATTGTGAATTCTGAATTGGTATTTATTCAGGGCAGTTACGTTGTACTGGTACTATTATTATTGTGGATCCTGGCCATTTGGTTAGTGAATTTTTAATTCCAATTTAGAAGGTTTTGTCTCGGGTTTCACCAAAGACCGTCTGCATCAGGAGTTGTTCAAACAAGCTCTATTTTACCCGGTTTTGATCCTTCTGCTAACACAAGGTCTAGGGCCTCACCAAGCCTCTAATTTATCAAACAAATCCTAATGTAGATACTTTAGGACCTCTAGAACAACTTTGTCTAGAATCTTCTTGGCCATTTCCAAACTGTCTAAGATTTAACTTAAGGAAGACCTTTGTTACTCAGGGAAAGATTTCCAAATAGCCTGAGTAGATAGTCACTTTCTCCTTTCTTCTTTTGGCCAGCGGCTCAAGGCACATTATAGAGGACGACCCTAGGCTTCATACTACGTCTTCTGAGCTCAAGTACAAGGTACCCACTAGTCCAAGCTCCTTTTAATGAGCTTGAAGCTAGCCAATAAAACAGAAGTTGCTTTATGTTTTACTCCCTCCCATCCAGACCAAAGGTAACAGTTGATTTTTGACACTATTCATGGTCGTAGGGAATCTTTGATATTATTCTTAATCTATAAGACAAAATATAATCATGTGAGATCTTGTTTGATTTATCGTCATGAATGTTACTCCCTCCGTCCCGGTCAATTGTTATCTATTTCCATTTTGGGGTGTATCATTGAATTGTTATCTATTTCTATTTTTGGCAACCTTTTGTGGATCATATTTCATTGCATGTGGGGCTATGTTATTTGTGTGGTCCAAATTCATTTATACTTCTTTCCTTAATCTTTGTGCCAAAAGCAATAGATAACAATTGACCGAGACGGAGGGAGTATAAGAATATCAAATTTTTATAATTTTTAATAATGTGTAACTAAAGATATTCACGTTGCAAAACGTGTCTCGGCAAGTGTGATAAAGTAAGTGTTACCTTTGGTCAGGATGGGAGGGAGTATTATTTTTCATGAGTTTGTTGTTGTTTTTTCAGTTTGTGTAAGACATTGCAGTCGTTCACTTGTGTACTCTTTTGTAAGCCAATTGTGATCCTTACATTGTTACTTTGTACGCTCAAGATGTAATCCCTTGGCCTATATAAACCAAGGAAACAATATGTAACAATCAGATTAGATTGAATGCAAAAGACTGAAACCTAGTTTCCCCTCCTTCTCTTGGTTGTGTGCTTGAGAAAACCTTGTTTGCTTAGTGCTCTGAGATAGCTCATTAATCTCGTTTATTGGCTTTGTACTTTGAACAAGATATATCCCGGTTCTTGTTATCCCGGTTCTTGTTACTCATATACACTCACCATTCCAACATAATTGTTTGCTATTTTTATCAGTTTATATAACAATTCGTAAGCTTTGTTGTTTTAGCCCACCGTCTCATCTTATTGTTACTTCAATTTATTTACTTTTACGATTTACTTGTCAATTAGTTGTTTCCGTTGCGCGTGGAGATTGATGCTGATTTCCCAACAAGGTATCAAACAAGGTGACTTGGTATAGAAAATATATAGCAAATCGTAGTTTGAGAGTCAGAAGCAGTATGACCGGTTTTAGTACAATAATTGAGGGGTTATTCTAGGAGATATATTGGTGTCATTTACCAATATGTTAATAAAGGTCTAAAGTTTGTTCTACTTTAATTATTGTGGGTTCTGATTGGTATTTATTCAGGACGGTTATGTTGTACTGATACTATCTCATAGTGGATTCTAGCCTATTTGGCTAGTGAGTTTTACCTCTAGTTTTGAAGGTTTTGCCAAGGCGTTCAGCCTAAACACCGTCTCATCTTATTATTGCTTATAGGTTTATCGCAAATTGTTGAGTAAGACGGTCTTATACCATAAGACCAGTTCAATAACCAAAAAAGCCCAATATTTATTAAAAACAAAGTGAGAAACACTTCAATGCCAGTTATTCACTAGTTCAGCAATTTTCCCACAACTGTGCTCCACTCTCCACCTCTCCGATTTCCTTCCTACTCCGCCATCGCCGCCGTCAATAAGCTGTTGATACCATCTAGAATGAAAACCTCGAAATCCAGCTTTCAACACCGACTACGGCCCTGTTCTTTTCGGCTTAATTTCAGCTCTCATTCAGTTCACGTCAGCCCGTTTCAGTTCAGCTCAGCTCACTTCAGCTCGTTTCAGTTCAGCTCAGCCCATTTCAGCTCACTTCAGCTCTATTAAATTCAGCTTTATAAGTTCAGCTCTAATCAACCTTATCATTAATTTATTAATATTAATATTAATATTAATATTAATATTAATAATATTAATATTAATATTAATATTAATATTAATATTAATATTTTTATTTATCTATCTTTTCTCGCATTTCGGTCATTTTCTTCTTACGATATCTATCATCCATGTTTACATTTGTGCTTCCTTGTGCAGCTGCACGTTCATGTTCTATGACATGAATACCCAGTGTATGCATCCGTATGAAATTATGAAGTGTGAAAGCGGAAAATAATTGACATTTGATACTTTTCCGACATTGTAGGCATATTATATAACACCTTCCGGCTTCCACCTTTTCTTCAATTGACCAAAAGACATTTCGACTTTCATTAGTAAAGATAAATGTCGATAATCCAAATGTTCAAAAAATCCTATTGAAGGTCCATGGTTAACTTAAGGCATATGACATATAGCATTATTATCGCTAATAGGAGATAAACACCAAAGTGTATTCGGATATTCGGAGTCCACAAAACAATAATGAGCATTATTATTGGGAGAAAAAAAAGATTAGAAAATAATGTGTTGTATAATTTTTTATTGCTAATAGCATTATTATCGCTAATAGCATTATTATTTACTTACAAAATTATATGAACATTATTTTAAACCGGAGAAAAAAAAAAGGTTAGAAAATAATGTGTTGTATAATTTTTTTTATCACCCAAATTATTGGGAAATTGAAAAATATTATGTAAACTATAAAATTATTTATTTCATAATATACATAAAAGTTTTTAGTTAATTAAGTTCAATTCAGCTTATTTCAACTCTCTCAATTTCAGTTCAGCCTCTATAAGCTCACTTCAGCCTCATTCAGCTTACTTCGGTTCAGTTCAGCCCAGTTCAGCTTATTTCAGTTCAGTTCAGCTTACTTCAGCTCAAATAAGTTCAGTTCAGCTCTATTCAGCCGAAAAGAACAGGGCCTACCTTTATGATTCACAACATAACTTTTCCGCACAAGTAGTCATCTCAAAGTCATTAATTTAATTCTTAAAACATCCGGTTTTCAAGCTAATCTCAAAGTCATTAATTTATTACTTAAAACATTCGGTTTTCAATCTAAAATAGGTTGTCATCATCTTCTTAATTATATGAAGCTTTCAAGCTAAAATTAGGGGTTTTGAAGTTAAAATTTGTAGATATTTTTTTACCACTTAAAATTCTAAATTAACTTGATAATAGAGCTTTTAAAGTAATTTGAAACTTAAAATTCTAAGTTCTCAATATAAAAATCTATATATAAGTATAATACAAGAACCGCTAGACACATGTCAGTCCCACGTTTAATGATTTCCCGTCCACCTTCACCTTATTGACAAAAATGGAAATAAAATCATAATGAAAGAATGTGTGCTTGACTACTACCATTATTATCATTCTTTCTATTATTTTTTTCCTACCTAAGTTTCCATTAAAAATTGTATAAGATCATTTAATAAGATTTACTTTCCAAAATATTAGTACATCTCTTTATGGCATTTTAAAAAATCAGAAAACATTCAAAACTATAAATGGCTAAGATTTCTAACAAACAAAAAATAACGATTATGGAATTATAATTAGTATTTTCTAAGATTTATTTACTTTTTTTGTTTTACTCCAAAAAAAACTATTAATTCTCAATGTGATATATTAAAAAAAAAAAAAAACTAATTTCATTTATATATTAAATTTTAGATTTAAAATTATTGTATAGTATCATACCATGTTTGTTAACTGTTTTAAAAGAGTTTCTTAAGAGTTTACGTAAAAAAAAAAAATTTAGTAATCACATTTATCTATTTTTCTTTTCCATTTAACTAATAAAATTATTTTGGATTATTTCACATGAATAATTCATCCTATTGTTGTCCATGCTATATTAATCCATCCTACATATTAACTCACAATAATACGAAGTATTAGACAACCTTCCCATCTTGCGCTCGAGTGAAGGGCTACCTGTTAAACAGGTAAATCCTTACTCTAATTGATCTAAAAGGTCATTTTTAGTGTGAAGCTTCCCAGAAACAATTCCTTCTCTCACGCCATTCATCTTCACTCCCTTCATCTACTGTGAAGCTTCTTCAAGCGTTGGGAATTTCGGATTGTGGGAATTGGGCCGATTAATTAGGAGAGAAAAAGAAGAAGTAAAACAAATAAAAGCGATTGTTGAAGATGAATGTTGTTGCAGATCGTCTTCATAAGGACTTTTGGGGGATTTAGAAGGTTTTGACGATTTGAAGACACCATCTGACTCCATTGTTGAAGTACAAGAGATGTTAAAATAGAAGGGGACGCAAACATTTCTGGAAAGCGAGGGAAGTGACTCAAACAACAGGAAATTGGGGATTTAGGGAATGGAACCATGAAAATAGTTTGTTCTCATAAATCTACATCCCTCATCAACGGAATCGTTTTTTATCTCCCTCTCTGCAATTCCTCTCCTCACCTTAAGGATCGCCACTAATCGTCTCGGGGGCCACTTTCTCTCCATTTTCTCATTCTTTTCATCATTACATCGCTAATTTCATCGCTAATTTGGTAAACAACCAAATCTGTGAATTATTATTCCAATTTGATATGGTTAAAAATGAATGTTCAGTGGTAATTTTTGGTGTTTGTCGTCTGATCGATGATGAAGTTACAAGGTGTTTGGCGATGGTTGCTGGTGTTTAATATGTGGGTGTTGGTATTGATGATAATGTGGCGGGTTAAGCAGCTTTGTGGTTGTGTTTAGTAGTTGGCAATGGAGGATAGGAGGAGTATGTAGAGGATGAAGTAAATGAAGAAGGAGAAGGAATGCAGAATATAAAGGTAAAAAGAAGGGACCGGAATTAGCAGGTCACTCAAGTGACTAAGTGCAAAACTGTGAAAGTTGTATAATAGTTAGTGTTATTGTGAGTTAATATGTAGGATGGATTAATATAGGATGGACAGCAATAGGATGGATTATTCATGTGAAATAATCCAATTATTTTTTATGTTAAGTTTGTGAATTTATTCACACAATATTTACGTAAAATGGTCTCACAAAAATTTGATATTGATGTCTACAGTGAAGAATTCAAGGTCTATTTTTTTTTTACCTCAAAACGTAAAAAACATCATCGTAATGAAATTTAGCAAACTGTAAAAGCAAATTATAATTTTACAGGAGTAATGCATCAAATTGCCAATTAAAAGTTTTTTTTTTTTTCTTTCTAAAATGACTTTTGGAAAGAGGTTAAGATTTATGTATTAAGTGACATTTAATATGTTCAAGTATTTAAATAGCATAAGTTTTTCAAAATCTTCAATATATATGTTGGAGAACATACATACAATCAAATGAAATAGAAGAATTATGTGATTACTAACCGATCTCCATTTCATGTTGTCGATTTTGAAACACGTTATAATTACATCACACCACGATAATAATCGGTTGATTACCTTTGTACAACACAAATTTATATATTACAATCTTCGTATAAACACACTTCTTTTACTCGTGGTGAACTAGAATTAAACGCTAATTTTCAAGTTCAAAATATTGGAAGAATTTAACCTCAAATTGATTAACAACCCTGTCAAATAAGTGTACTAAGTATGCAAAATCAGTTATGTTCACGCACAATAGATTAACGGAGGATGTACTTAGCTGATAAAATTATGAGGGGTGATATTTATTACTTGAATCTAAATTCCCTTAACATTATAATTGTCATTATAGCTCCCTTTATATATAAAAAACATGGAAATAGTCATAATAAGAGTGGGCGAGTGGCATTAGTCTAATTCTATTTATAAGCGATCAATTTTATTTTAGTAAATGCTCAGAATTGGTGGTAGTATATGGGATGTATAATCTACTTATTGATAACCTTATATAATCTCTGTTTCCACCTTTTATATTTATAGAAATGATGTTAAATTTAAGTTGGTACAATTATTTGTTATGTTTGAAATTATTAACATGATATAAGACGCAACATGGGTTTAAACATGATATTAGCGCGGTTATAATCATGGTAGGGTGGTAGGCTATTGGCTTCCAAATCAAAAATGTAAAATGACTTTAAAGATGATATGTGACACATCTCACATGAGAACATGATATGAGTGAGGCATAGGTATAAATTATAATCAGGGTAGACTAATAAGACTATTGACTTCTAATCAGAGATGTAGGACGTATGTAACATACTAACATGATATGCGACATAGGTGTTAGCATTTTTTACGATTAAGATTGTAAACATGATATGCGACATAGGTGTTAGCATGTTCTACAATTAACATTGATGGATAATGAATTACAAATAAAAATTTTCTAAAATAATACACAAATAAAGATTTATAGTAGTATGGAGTATTAAACTATGACTATTGATTTATACATTGATTATACATTATTTAAATAAGTCGTGCAATTTACACGGGTTCTAAACTAGTATGAGTATTAAGTTAAAACCAATGGAGTTTTAATTTTAATTTTAAAATATGAAACATTCAAAGTCAAATTGAAAGAAACTCAACCTAGATAGTTGGCGGATTGACCTCGACGGTGACTATCTCTTTAGTTTTAGTTGTTTGGTGGAACTCACGGAAGTCGAGAACAAGGGTGGTGAGGTTGTGGTCTGAGTGGCGGCGGAGCATATGGCCGTGGTGAGGCGGGGCAGCGGAGGTGTTGCCGTTGATAAGGGCGTGGGTCAGTGTTGTGGTGGAGAGCATAAATCCTGAATTGTAACTGACAACTCGTTTATTGGGTTTGCAATTCTTTAATTGTTTCTTTATACATTCTCTTCTTTAACGGGCTATTATCTTTTATTGGGCTCGTCCTATATAATAGGACGGTCCTATAGGAGAGTTATTGTATATTTATTTACTTTTACGCTTTATTTATTGATTGGTTATTTCCGTTGTCCATGAAAAATTGACGCTAATTTCCCAACAGATTTAGACGGGTCAACGGGTAGTAAAATAAAATAATAATATTATGGCGAAATCTTCAAGTATGAGGTGTATGTCCATATTCCATAACCAGCATGGTCGAGTATTTGGAGTGGACGGACACAGAGAGTGAGAGTGAGTAGTGTTCGGAAATCTTAAAAGCGACGTTAATTGATGTGGAATAATTACGAAGCAACCCATATAAACAAACAGATTACCATATTAAGTACGTACCAATTACCATTACTAGACATATATAATTTGGAAATATGCTACAAATTTGGATGGTTTTTTTTTTTATTTTCTCATTTTCATTTTTATTTTCATAATTTTCCATCTAACATTTTCCTTCTTCCAATCACCATCATCATCACCATCATCACCATTCTTCTCCATCTTCAGATCTCTCGTTTTCTCAGTCCCCCATTTTTTATTTCAGAGCTTTACTTGATCAGGTACATTCCGACTTCTCCTCTCTGTTTCCTTTTCTTTTTAATTCATTCAATTTATTGCATTCTTACGTTATATTTTGGAAATGCTACAAATTGTTTGTGTCTTTATTCAAAGTTGAAAGTTCCTGATACGGAATTACGGGAATTTGTAACGCTAATTGATCGTGAATCCGTCCATGTAATTTTTGTTAGGGATTGAAATTTGTTTTAGTATATGAATTTTGCGTGATTATGGTTTCTTTGATCCATGAATCTTAAGCTGCAAGACTACGCCATGCAATTAGGTGAATGGTGGGGTCGGAATTGGGGTTGGAGCTTTCTTGTTCGTTTATTCTTACGGAAAAATTCTTGGTAGACTCAATTTAGGTGAACGAGTACGGTCCTCCCGGAGGACCCAAGAATCTCTCATTCTGCATAAAAAATACGCGGTCTATTACTTGGACGGGAGTAGGTCGGTCGTTCGTTCGTTGTAATTCAGATGTTTTAACACATAGGAAATACGGAGTATGATAATTGGGGGTCTTGTTTGCGAACATTATGTCTCCATTAACATTGTTTCGCAAAATCGATTAATTGCATATGCATGCAACGGGTTCAAATATTACACGACATGCTAGAGTTTCTTGATTATGGTACAGTTGTTTTGTTTCTGATTCTTTGAGAATTATGCCTTCTGAATTCAGGTTTTTCGCGCACTCTGAACTCAGGGCGTTGGTTGAAACGGCATAACACTTCTTCCGCGCGAGGCCCTGAAGATTTAGTTATGCCAGATATTAAATTTGTTATAAGAAAGAGTACTCCTTAGTGATGTTTGTTTTTTAAATGAAGACAGCTCGTGCATGGCAGTTTTGCTCAAGAGACCTGCTGACCATGTCTGGGCCACGTCAGCGGCCACAAATGAAAAGGCCAGTATGGATCATTGTACTTGTTTCTATGGTGTCTTTCTTTCTTGTTGCTGCATTCATCTATCCACTCGGAAGCTCAGCTACCTGCGGTTTCTTTTCCACTAGAAGATGTGGAATCTATGCCGAGGAAGAATTAACGCATTTTAGGGAGCTCACTGATGACGAGGTTTATAGTCGTGTTGTAATTAGAGAGCTTCTGAAAGCACCTTTAGTTGAGTCTAAAAACCCGAAAATTGCATTCTTGTTTCTAACACCAGGTTCCTTACCATTCGAGTTACTTTGGGATAAATTCTTTCAGGTAAATTCTCTTTTCCTATAGATTTCTTATTTGTTTTCCACATTATACAACGGTAGTAGCAAAGCCATAGTCCCAAAATGATTTGGAGTCAGCTAACATGAATCATCGTTTGAAACTGCTTGAGTATGAGTCCAATCGAAATTCCCCAACAATATTTGAATTTCCATTCATGTTCATAAAGATTCACGTGGAGTTTTACGCTAGCTGGCATAAGCCTGCCACATCCCTCCTCTTTATCCAGTTTGGGCTTACTGTAGATTTGTCCTAGGCCACTTTTCCATATTTGCACTTTGTTTTCTGTTGTGCGTTTTACTGACGAGATTATTTCCCTTTTTGATCATTTCGTTGTTTTGTCTATGTATATAGTTCAGGGAGACGATGGGTTGTTGAATTGTGTCTTGAGGACCTAGAGAAAACCAGAAATGAGTAGTGTAAACTGAATGCTCATGCCAATTATATGAAAAGAGTCATAGTTTGTGTGCCATTTTCTGAGAATTGTATTTGTGCACTTTGTTGCCTCCTCTAATTTGTCAAACTTGATGCCATGAGCTCTTTCATAATGAAGTAATTGAGGTTATCCAGTACCCTATCTTGATAATCTGTCTTATAGTAAGTTTCTGCAGGAGTACTTGCCGGTACTCTTGATGCCTTTCTAAAAGGGGGAAATTAGAACCAATAGTATAATGTGAAGTTACTCTCCAAAACACTTGCATGAAGAAACCTGCATGTTTCTCCACTAATGTTTTGGGAGCTTAGAGATGTAGAGTTGTCCGTCTCTTATTTGGTTGTTCTAGCGAGGACAGGTGGTGTAGGGTAAATGACGGTGCTTCACTTAAACTGCTATTCGGTTTTCTGTGACCAACCTGATTGTGTACTTCAGATTTTTTATCTTCGTTATCTTGATCATGTTGGTATTGGTACACAATGTGTGCTTCTTCAGATTGGAATCAGCTGCAAAATTTATCCAGTACTTTTTTACTTTTGGAAGACAGTGCAATAACATGTTTTTTTATCCCCAGGGACATGAAGGTAGATTCTCTGTTTTCATACATGCATCAAGAGATAAACCGACGCACTTAAGTCGTCATTTTATTGGACGTGATATACGGAGTGACAAGGTAATATTTGACTCGGTTTAAGAGTCTAACTTTGATCTGCATCTCTTGAAAACGTGAACTATGAGTGTTTGTGTGAACTTTACAAGTATTTCAGTAAGATAGGTGAAAAAACATGTGATATATACTTGGCACAAACTAGATTACAAGACTACTACAACTCGAGTCTTCGGATGAGAAAAAGATGGCTCATTTGGTTTACCTTTGCAATTCTTACTCAAGATTTCTCAACTTAAAGTATGGTCTATGTAGTGTTCATTTCTACTCTAAATGTTAGTAGCCTATCCTTTTTTATTTTTCTCATTAGTTCTCTTAAGCAGAAAGGTCTTTGATTGTATATGTTGCCTTGCGGTTGTCTCATTAGTTGTCTTAAGCAGTTTTCTGTTCCTTCTCAAATCACTATTCTACTGAATTGCTTGTCTTCATAGCCATCTCCTGTGACTATACAATATGTTTCTTTTCAACAAAGCATTGAGCGAAACATTTATCTTAGATGGTGTTGTGCAGGAAAGTTAAGTGACAAATTTGTGACTGTCAATTTACAGGTAGTTTGGGGTAAAATTTCCATGGTCGATGCAGAAAGGAGACTCCTTGCTCATGCTCTCAGAGACCCTGATAATCAGCACTTTGTCTTACTGTCGGACAGGTATGCGCCTTTGAGTTTACTTTCAATAAATCCTTCATGGAGTTGACATACTCTTACAAAGTCTGCTTCACTTATTTTTACATGTTTATTCCTTGCAGTTGTGTACCACTTCATAATTTTGATTATGTTTACAATTATCTCATGTTCACAAATGTCAGCTTTATTGACTGGTAAGAAGCTTCTTTGTTTGAATATTATTTATTTGTCTCTTAATGATTTGATCGTTATGGTCATAGGTTTTGTATGATAGTTGATCTCCGTATGTTTGTCTTTGTTCGTACCTGTCAACAATCTGCTCAAATGTAAACATAACCCATTTCCAAACTTCTGAAATCAGTACATGTATTTTGATTGATTCTGGAGATAATAACCTGATGAAGCCATGAAGGAATCTGAGTATAAGTTTCTTTCTTAAATACATCTAATTTATGCTGGTGACAAATATATTAAGACGCGTTCCACGTATTACTTGTTCCAAGTCTTTTAGTTGATCTGTATTCTTCTACAAGTCTTCTGAGTAACCTTGTCAATATTTATCAATGCTGTGTTAATACTGGTGTATCTTGCATTCTTTTTCAACCACTCTTTGAGACAAGTCTAACTAGTCTGTCTTTTCAGTTTCATTGATCCTGGGCCGCATGGTAACGGAAGATATTCTGACCATATGTTGCCTGAGGTTGAGAAGACCGACTTCAGGAAGGGTTCACAGGTATAGAATGACACAAATACTATTCAATGTTAAAACCTATCAAATGATCTGACCTACTTTTCTGTATAACTAGTGCTTCTATTTTGTCGAATAGAGTGAAAGTTATTTTGTAAGAACCAAATTCTTCATCCTAAAATTCCCATTGTTCGGCCGTTGGAATAAAGTAAAATGACTCACTAAGTGACTAAACTCACTCGCGGCTAGTATTGTGAATGTAGAATGGCATTGATGCATCTTATGAACAATCTTATGATTCAAATTTCGTCATGGATCATCTTGAAACAATGTTTGTGTTTGTAAAATAAGGTAAGGCTGAATACATCGGAACTTCCCTACTCCTTAATGCAGTAACATTAAATTATTTGAGTAATGTTGTTATGTCCTAAAAGTGTCTTAAAAGTGTGCTGCTTGAAGTACTGAGATAATAATAACGATGTTTATTTTTGCAGTGGTTCACCATGAAACGCCAGCATGCTTTAATTGTGATGGCCGACAGCCTATATTATACGAAGTTCAAGCTGTACTGCAGGGTAATATTGCTTTCCTTTGTTCTAACATTTTTGACGAAAATGGTAGCCGGGGATGAATGTTTCAGTCTGTCTTCATAGTTCAACCTGTTGCTGAAAGTGCTTCTGCCTTCATTGGATCTTCCTCTGTCTTTAAAATTACTCTTGCACATATCCGTTTATATAGTCTCATCACTAGTACAAGATTCGGTGTTTCATATTATGATGTATGTGTTGATGATGAGACTTTATTGTCTTCAACAGCCAGGAATGGAGCACGGGAAAAACTGCTATGCTGATGAGCACTATTTGCCGACTTTCTTCCTTGTTAGTAAATTAACCCGTTACAGAACTTATTTAACTTATATCAGCTTCTTTCTAACCGTTTCCTCTCTGAACATGGTTTAGATGATTGACCCCGGGGGAATCGCAAATTGGTCAGTGACGTATGTTGACTGGTCTGAGAGAAAGTGGCATCCTAGGTCCTTCAGAGCCGAAGACATCACTTTTGAACTACTCAGAAATATGAGTGTATGTTTTGTACAATCTTTACATACAAGACCATCTATTCCATGAGACGATTTTACATATGAGACCATCTATTATCCATATGATAAATAAGTATGTTAGCAATTAGACTGGTCTCCTAACAAGTTTTTGTTAATTACTGCAGACTCAGGACGAGAGTGTTCATATAACCAGTGATAGTATGGTATACACTCTTCTTTATTTACGTATACATCACTTTGTTTTGAAACGTGTTACTCCGTGTCTAAATAGTTGAGTCGTGCCAAGTCCGACTCTTAGATATGTACCCGAGTCTGTTACTCGAGTACGAGTGACATATCATATCAGTATAGAAAACAATTGTGTTGAATTAACATGGTTTGAAATGCTTCAAAATCCGACTAGTGACAATTGTTTGATATGTTGCCACAGAACACAGTGATGACAAAACCGTGCCTATGGAATGGACTGAGGCGGCCATGCTTTTTATTTGCCCGGAAATTTTATCCCGAGACTTCGGAAAGGCTGATTAATCTCTTCTCCAATTATACAGTGGTTTAATGGCCATTCTTCAATTTTTAGTCGATTGGAATGATCGACTATTATTTTTGGTATATACTCATTAGGCTGCATGAGATGCCTGAGCAAAAGTTCCGATTTGAGCAAAATGTCCTTGCAACAGTCGGGGATTTTTCAGCGATTGGTCGAGCAACCGACATTAATCGACGGACGACAATGGGAAAAGATGCTGTTATGTTTCTGCCTCCCGGACAACTAGTCATCAATCTTTATCATTCTTAATTTTTTGGTCCGTAATTCCATTTTCATAAAATTTGAGAATCACAAATGCAAATATGCAATTAGGTCGCATCGCAAGTATTTTATACTCGGTATTTTTTTTTTTTCTGGTAAGATCGTAATATTTAAGTTTTTCCTGGTACATTAAGATCGTCACATACTCACATATAAGTGGTACTTGAAGACATGAGTAATTTACTCTACCAAATTACTTGGCAATGCAGCAGCAATTTTTTTTCCCAAACCGAACATGTTAGTGATGTTCTTTAAAAAGATTTTTTAAAAAAAAAACAGTGTTTAAGTTTTCGGTTTATTAAACATATACGTGATCTTGGAGAAACTGCTAGAACGAGTTTGTGAAAAGTAAGAGCATGTGCAATGGTTTGTTAACAAGAACTTTTAGAATAAAGTTCTCCTCATTGCAAGAGGCATTGGGTTTGCTAAAATAAGAACTTGGTTTTTATTTAAGAACCAATTTCTGTGTGAATTTCAATAAATTAAATAATGTGATGAAGTTAAACAAAAATTAATAATGAGTCCCAATTAAGAACAAAATAAAATTTCTCCATTGAAGGAAAAAGTTCTTAAACTTACAAAATGGTAAAAAATGAGTTGGCATTGGAAAAACTTTATTTAAAGTTCTCCCATTGCACTTGCTCTAAGAGTTCCTTCACGACTCACGTAGTGCCTACAAACAACACAAGAAATGCAAAAGAATAACCAATGGGAAGCTAACAGGTGGAGAGTGAATTGAGTCAATTTCATTTTTCTAGAAATGAATATGAAGTATAATTTTAATTTTGCATTTTACAAATAAATAAAAATGTTGATAAATATTCATAACTTTTCATACTCTACAAATAAAAACCACTATCAATATATATTGAACGTCATTTAGTTATAAAATTTTTACCCTTGGCCAAAAATTATTTAACTCATTTTCTTAAATCTTGTGTCATTTGAACAATGGAACAATTACGTAGAAATAGGAGGGAGTAATATTTTATATCGGAACTAGGTTTAAATAGGCTGTGAACTATGGATAAACATATAAGTCTGTAACATCCAATATTTGTGGAGATGATGCAAGTGAGGATGTGCATCAGAATCCCGTCCATGGATTCACGATGGCAACAAGAATTACCAGACAGTACAATTGTAAATTGAGGGACCGCGTATGCCATGTGGGATACATGTGCGTTAAATTCACATTTACTTGACACAAGCTTTACTTTTGACGTTACTTGTCTTTGCTACGTCAGCTTGCTAGGGCTACCTCAATCTAAATGACATTGATTTATCATGTTTTGATAAGACTCTAATTCTATTGCTCCAAATATTCTTTTAATCATATTCATTAGCTAGGCCACTTCCTATGATTTGGACAAACATTACCAAAGCAACTTCTGATAAAAAAAATAGTTACATATCACAATCATCTTCCCATTTTATCAGTATTTAAATTAGTTGCGAGACGTCACAAACTTACGACTCATCACCAAAGGCACTCCCATAGTATTTCTAGAAATAGTTATATATTATTATCTTCTATAGCATATTGATATTGTGGCTCAATTGGTAAATGTATGACTCTTAAAAAAAGAATTGTTTACAACAAGATTTAATACTTGGATCTGAAAGCAATATATCACAACTGCAAACCATTGAGCCACAATGCTAATTGTTCAATTAAGTTCTAAAATTATTATTTAAAATTTAATGTGCTTTAAAATAAAAATACGGAGGACTATTTATTTTTAAAAAATATATACGTGACTAATTTTTTTTTCCATTTGTTTAACTTTTCAATGACTTTTAGAAGCAAAATTTTCAAATATAAAATTGTGTTTAAGATTATAAATAACTATTCTTGAAAACTGTGCCCTCGCGGTATTAAAATCATAAGTCCGCCACTGCTTGTCACAAATGAGATTTGTGTCGTTTATTATTTCATCTCTTGATGTTCTACTTTACATATAGCGCATTTATTGGTTTTTGCAATTATGATCAACTGGCAACTGCATATCTAGTTACATTTTATAGAGGTGGCATGACTATATTATAGTACTTCTCATAATCATGAAGTCTAAAAATAAGTATTTAGTTAATAATTAAAATTTATTTGAATTATAAAAAAATACTCCGTATAAAATAATTTATACATACTAAGTTATGCAAATGCAACCATAATCAAAGATTTTTGAAAATATAAATAATTAATACATAATGAGTTATAACTTATAAGGATACTAAAAAGATAAAAAGAGAAAAATTATCGTGTATATAATTACCTTCCGTCGTCACTACCATGCATAATGCCAATACTACATTGTTGTTAGGAATGGTGGATCTAAGCGACTAACCCCTAAATAATTACACAAATTCTCCTTGAAGACATGACATATCCGTCACAAGGAGAAGACGGATACCATTTTATCTCACAAAGTAACCACTTTTTCTCTCTCTGTAACACTATTTATGTGGTCCCCTTTTTCCACTAACTCATTTTGTATCCATTTTATCTCACAAAATATCCGTCACAAATGGTGACCCGTCACAAGCAAGACTTTTTGAAATAATTAAGATTCTTAGTTCTTTTTTACTAATATATCTTCGTCGATCTATTCGCAACTTGCCCTCCTAATAAAAATTTTTGCCCCTAGCAAATTATTCCGACTATGTCACTATATATCAATAATTATATTCTAAACAAAATTATTGGCACTTTTGTTGCTATAACCCTCAATGCTGATAATTTAACTCATCATTTACTACAATGACACATCAACAAGACAACCTTTTATCCCATTCCTATGATCAAACATTATACCAAACTTTATCCATCATATGATGTTCACATGGGCTATCCACTATGATCAAATTAAAGTGCGGACTCCTATTTTAATCTTTCCAAGTTTTCCATTCACTTCTGGAATCTCACTTTTCTTGTTATTCTGCTCCGTAGATTCGTCAAGTAACACCATTATAAGCAATATACATCTTAAAAATACATACTCACGTGTGCCCTAGTCTTAAATACCTAGCCAAAAATCTATTTGATCCCATATTGTATGAAAAAAAGGTTCATAGACCCACAATATTTTTGATTCTATATGTCAAAATTTATAAACTAACGCTTTCAAAGAATTCTATATATTCCTTGTTTTATCTTCCTTACTTTCCTATATATATACATCTCCTATCTTCTATTTTTTCAACTAACTAGAAACATAAAAACTATAACCCTAAAAAATTCACAAACAATATAATAATAAAAATCGTTGCTTTTTTAAAAAGATTCAAAAATAAATCAACAAAATCAATAATACTTATAGAAGATGTCAGGAGTATGGGTTTTCAAAAATAATGGTGTAATTCGCCTAGTTGAAAATCCACATGCGGAGAATCAAGGAGCAGGAAGTAGTGATCAACCAAGAATAAAGAAGAAAATACTTGTGCACTTACCAAGTGGACAAGTAATTACGTCGTATCGAATGCTGGAGCGAATACTTAAGGATTTAGGTTGGGAAACTTATAATGGCGGTGATCCTGAATTAATTCAATTTGACAGAAAGACCTCAATTGATTTGATTTCACTTCCTAGGGATTTTTCCAAGTTTAGCTCCATCTATATGTACGACATTATTGTCAAGAACTCTAATGTCTTCCAGGTTCGCGACATGTAGATTACTACGAAAACAACAACTAGTACTATTACTTCCATGCATCCATGCTTATGGGTGTGCTTATTTTATACACCATATCTATCATACGTATTATTTGGGATTTGTGTTATAACTTAATTGTGTATACCTTATATAATTGTTTCTCTTAATAATTTCAACTTCAGTGCTTCCGAAGATATTTCGCAATTTTAGAACTTTATTTAATTCATGTTGTTTCAAAAATGAAAGGCGAGGTATTAGAAGATCTGTGACATATTTAGCCTTTAATGATGAAATCTCTATTGATGGATTTGATCGCTTACGATCATTTTGAATTATTTTTCCATGTAGTTGGTAGAGTTTTCTAAAAACGGGGACATTATTATTTAATAATCCCTTTAATTGACTTTATACTTCTTTTTCTCTTCAAAATTTATTCCAAATTAATTGTCATTTTTCTAAATTTTAGTATGCTAAATAACTAAAGTATTAATATTATCCCTAATTTATAATTACTACCTACTACTCTGTAATCCCTCTCAGTATCCCACATTATATTTTTGTGTTAGGGAGACACTTGTAATTTTACCTTATTTCTTAAATTTTTTCAAAATAGAAAGTAAGACAATAAGAATGAAATAGAGGAAATAAATAAATATATTTATGAGTATATATATAATGAGTAAATTATTTAATATTTGAGGTAACAAGCTCAATATCTTAGGACAACGATAATTATGCACGATTGTGGGTCCTCAACACCGTAACATCTTTTTAAAATCTGCTTCTACTAATTGATAAACCAGGCCATTGTGGGTCTTGTACTAAAGGGATTATTTATCGAGTGTTTGTGTGAGTTTTTATAATTTTCTGAATTTTGGATATATGAATGTTTGAAGAAAATTTCAAGTGTTAAGCCCAACATATTCCTTTTTTCTTATAGTGAATATTCGAGGTTTAAGGCACAAATGTAGTCAATCATAACTTGTTACATTCATGTGAGCTCGATTCCGAGAACAATTTATTTATCACTTGGTAAAATTAGGGTTTCTATACACAGAGATATTTCAGGGAAAACATATCTATTTTCAGTTGGAAATTCCAAAAGTAGCCTACTATTTTTCGTTAAAGGATCATATAAACTCAACTTAGTAACCGATCCATTAGGATAATCAACTACACTAGCCACCACAAATTCACCATTTTTCCAGCATTTCACCATCTTGGCCGCCTTATTCGATGGTACGACCCTAATCTGCTTGACCCACAATACTAGACTCCCGCCATCAGCCGAACCTACCATCTTCCACACATCTACGCCCCCATCTGTGCTTTGCCTAAACGCGTTTAGTGTCCCCGAAATCTCTCCTAAATGCCAACCCAAATCCGAGTCCTCGGCAATTAAACCAGGGCCGTCAAACTCGCTAAACTTAAGTAAATTAGGAATAAATGAAATAATCGATGCACACCAAGTGTAGGTGCACCAATAAAGGTCCCCTCGGACAGACGTACTATCTTCACCGGTACATAATAAAAAGCTTTTGGGAACGCTACCAATTTCAATCCAGTTATCCGTACTTGAATGGTACAACTCCGCTTTCATTTCCGGGGTACAACAATACGGATCACCATTTCTCCATTGATGCTTACAATTTTGCCAAACTACTCTAACTACCCAAAATGATACACCTTTACTACCCATGTCATCAAAGCTGCCAAACCCGAAAAAACACTTGTTAATTAAATCATCAGAAATCTTTGGCGATGGTACATGGAAGAAATCTCGTGTAGCCGGGTTCCACAAGATGAACCGTGAACTGCCGAAAGCGAGGCAAACGACGCCGTTTATGGACCCCACCACCTTCATATTAAGCACGTCATCGCCATTGGTGTACGACATTGGCGGTGCTATTTTTATAGTCTTATTAAGTTGAGAATCTCGAATTAGGGCAAAATTGGATGAGAATTCGGGTGCAGGAGTTTGGTAATTGAGTAAGTACACATAAGAAGAAGGATTAAAGGAGGTGTAGTGAATGGTAAAACAAGAATTATAAGAGAAAAAGGAGTACCAATACTTGGAAACACTGCGGAAACGAACCAGGGATTTGATAGGAAGTTTATAGAGAATTTGTATGAGTAATTCTTGGGGGAGGTAAGGGGGGTGAGTTTTTTCCTCCATTTTCCTTATTCAGAGAGTGTTATAGTACATACAAGTAAAGAACTTAGTGTGATTGAAATTTTAATTTAAAAGAAATGTTGGTGTTAAAAGCTAAAAATGAGGTGAGTTTCAAAGCGTGTGTAGAGTTTCGATAGACTAAAATATAGGAAATCATTGTTATCGCATTTCTTATTGTTTCAACTTCCATGAAGATAAGATTGTTGGGACCAAGTCATAATTATTTTAGGTTTATGTAATTATGCTATACTAAAAATATGCAAACTAAAGCGAATTTAGTACGAAAAGATACATAATAAGGTACGACAAAATGGTCTCTCAGTAGCTTAACGAGAGACCGTCTCTCCAAAAGTATACTCTCTTAGTACAAATTTATACGAGAACAATTATACTCTCTTACAAAGTTGGTATTTATTCAAATTCTTTTATAAAGGGTAGTTTAATTAGTTAATTAAATCGTGTAAGAAATTGTACATAGGTTATAGGAAGAATAAATTTTTCCTCAACTAGTACGTCTGAAATGTGTACACTCCGTTTTATTTTTGTATCAATTTCCCTTATTATGGTTTCATAGTATCCGCTAGTATTTATGCTTGTGCGTTGCACAATATTTAAAAAAGTTGTCTTCATTGTCGATTATTAAGTTATTTTTGTACATTAAATGTTAAGTTGTCTACATGCTGGAATAGTATTGTGATTGGTAAATCAACTATTAATAAGAGTGTTCAAAGGTCCTTCACAATTGTTGGCTCACAAAAATTGACTTAGCAAAATGGTTCATTCTATTTATTTATTTATTTTTTTTTTTTTTTGATTATAACTCCAACTCAAATCATTTGCGCAACTTCGGTGACAAAATCTACACCCTTGAAGGCAAGCAGAAGTTGAGTGGTTTTACCTTATTTTTATTTTATTTTATTTTGGTGAAGAGGAGCAGGTACAAAAAGCAAAAGAAACAGACGCGAATAAACTACAAAAATATAAAAACAGAGACACCAACAACTAATAAAAATAAACTAACCACGACCCACTCGAAGGAACCAGCCGCGGCCACGAGATGCCACTAGAAAATTGCTGCATCAGGTGGAAGAATTTGACTGGTGTTGTAGCAAGCTCATACACCACCAAACGTTGGTCCTGAAAGACTCCGAGGTTAGCCAACTAATCGGCGCACGAGTTAACTTCCCGGAAAATGTGTATCTCGAATAAAAGACTGGCAAATACGAGTCAAATGGGAATGTGCGGTTGGAATATCTGGTTCATCCTCCATAACATTTGTCACAACTTTTGAATCCGTTTGGATAATCAACTGAGTGACTTGTTTCTCCATAGCTATCATTAAACCTCTTCGTAAAGCCATTAACTCCGCTCTAGTAACCGTGGCGATTCCAATTTCTCGGAAAAGCCAACACCAACTGAACCGACGAATCCCTCAAGACACCTCCTGCCCCCGAGGGCCCAAGATTATCCTTCGACGTCCCGTTCACATTACGGACGAACCATCCCCGAGGTGGAGCAACCCATCGAACATAAATCTCAAATTTTCGAGGAATCTTGGCATTGGTCACAACATCCGTCGATTATTTAGCATTAAGGACCTCCCACACCCTTTGCATAAGAAAGGAATGTTTATTTTCAGCAATCGCATCCTCGCTATCAAAGACTCTACAATTCCTCCATCTCCATATCCACCATACAACCACCGTGAAAATTGAAGGCCATGTATCCAGCCCCTCAAGCTTCCCTTTCAACATATTTTCCACCACCCATTTATGCACAAAATTTGTAAAGTAAAAAAGATTGGAACGAGAATATGGGAAAAAAGACCAAACCTTCCGTGCCTCTGGGCAGTCACGGAGCAGTTGAAACGATGTTTTCTCCACAGTCTGACAAACTAAACAACTCGGGTCTTCTGTAAATCCGTGTCTAGCTCGATTAGAGTTCGACATAATACGATCTGAAGAAGCAACCAAACGAAAATACGCATCCGTTGAGGTGCCCAAGTTTTCCAAGGTAAGCGTCAGAATAAACCACTCTCCTAACCAAATTCACTTCGAATGAGCTTTATAGCTGATTTAACCGTGAACAATCCCGACGAGGCCCGCTGAAGTGTCGTCAATCCATCAAACAATATTTGTACTCAACAAACTACCAAAGTAGTAAGTAGAGGTCGAACCCAAATGACGGGGGTATTCAAATCATTCTATCGAGTTGTAGTTGTGCTAAGGTTGTCACAAATGAATTTGATGGTTTTAGAGAATCTATAGCTAAAACAAAAAGTAAATAACAACAATTAAGCAAGTAAAGATGTGATTGTAACCAAGTAAAGGGAAATACTAGGGTGTCATGGGATCATAGGTTGATCGATTGAGGTCACGATGAAATAGGGTTGGGACTTTTGGTTCTACAACCCTTAGGTCGGGACGAGTTAGCAACACGCGTACACCCTACCTCCCCTACTAGGCCTATCCACGGTCTAACCCACCATCGAGACTTCCTATCTTACAATGGGGGTTGAAAGGTAGTCTAACAACTAGCAAGCCTTGAGACTTTCGATCTTACAAGGTATGCTTGGACAAGAGAATTCATGTATGTTTTGTCTTTCATACATTTCATCAAACATAAAGCATGCATAAGAGTAGATAACATAATAACAATTTAATCAATAAATCAATCCTCAACATCAACATGTATTCATCCCAACAATCATTCCCCTAATTACCCATTTACCCTAGTTAAGTAACTACTCACTAATTATGGTGGTAAGATTGCAATTAAAAAGTAAAGAGTAAATAGCATATGAAAGCATGATAAACAATTAAAGAGATTAACAATTAATTAAAAGGATTAGAGATTGTACCAACTTAAGAAGATTGAACAATATTTGAAATAAGAAGAAACCCTTTGATAAATGAAGAGATGTCAATTCTCCAATTACAACCCAAATATTCTTCAATCTAATCTATGATTTTCGTGGAAAGATTAAGCTAAATTAAAGACTAATTAAGATGTTGATTACAATGGATCTAGACTAAGTAACCCTAATTTGCCCCTAATTCTCTATGATTAAGGAATGTGAGAGATGGGGTATTTATACTAGTACAAGGATTAGGTTAAGTAGAGGTGAAGTGTCGCACAAGGACATGGCGGAGTTGTGAGGAGTAGCCCGGGTCGGTCAGGGAGCCGCCCGGGTCAAATGTACTGCGGACTCGCACGCGTCGTATTTGTCTCGCCCGGGTTGGTCACAAGCCCCCGGGTTCTTCTCGTCCCGCCGGGTTCCTGGTACAAATGCTCATTTTTGCTTCATCCTGGTACAAAACCCGTGGGGGTGACCTCCTAGCCCGTGGGGGCTGCTCTACTTAGCTCCGAATCTCTTCTTAGGCCTTTGATTCCGTCTCCTCTACATGCTAGGTCCTTAGATGTCGTCCATTTAGCTCCGAAATGCCTCATTCATGCGTGGTTTGGCTCCTCCACCTACAAGCAAGCTCAAATCCGATAGAAAAGCAAATAGGAGATAAAAGAAGTCGAAAGAACCCTAATAAATACACAAAAGCATGTAAAATGAGGTTCGCTAAGGTGGTAAGAGTACGTCAAATATGGTCACATCAAATACTCCCAAATCGAACCTTTGCTCGTCCCGAGCAAAGAAGTGACTAGGTGATAGGGGTTTAGAGTCGTCACACCCTTCTCAAAGTTTAACCTAAATAAGTAGTATTTAGGGTCGAATCCACAAGGATGGCTAGATTTCTATTTAGTTTGTCTTAAGTATTAGTTTAGCCTAATTAACAACAGGTGGTAGAGTCTATAATTAATTGCAAGCTAGAGTGAAATGAAATAAAGCGAAACGTAAACAAATTATTAAAATCTAGGGTAATCGGGTTTAGTTTAGGTGAGGGAGACTCTAAGAATGGAGGAAAGCATATATGGCTCTAAAAGCATCTGCTAAGGAAGAGACTGATGACGATATAGAGGATGAGATAGTCTTGTTTGCCAAACGTTTCAATAGAAGAATTTTCAGAAACAAACAAGCAAAAACTCTCAACAACAACAACAACACCAAATCCAGCAATAAAGCATCTAATTCCAAAAACCCATTTGCTAATAGAGAATGCTTTAAATGTGGAGAAGATGGTCACAGAATAAAGGATTGTCCAACATGGAAGAAAATCAAGGACAAAGCAAAACGCGAGAAAACAAAGAAGGAATATAAGCAAGTTATGATCGCGTCTTGTTGGGGAGATCTCGAAGAAGATGATGATGAATCTGAAGAAGAAGAAGAAGAAGAAGAAGAAGAAGAAGACGTTGCAAATCTCTGCTTAAGCAACGTGAGTCTAGACCTAATGTTAGACGACGACACACGAAGCATCGACTCCTATTGCTGCTTCTTAGGAGATTCAGATTCAGACGAAGAAGAAGAGGTTAGCTATCTTGAACTTAAGAAACAAGTTAAGAAGTTTCCTAAGAGCGCTTTAATAGAGTATTTTGAGCAATCTCTTGATAAGTGTCATGAACAAGAACTTGAGTTGAAGGATTTGAAAGAGCAAATTCTCGACATTGTTGAGGAGAATCATAACTTTAAGGTTAGTGCAAAGAAACTCAAATCTAAAGTTATAGCTGAAGCAGGCATAACATTAGAAAAGGCAAATGTTGAGAAAAAGAGTCTTGAGTCTAAAGTTATAGCTAATGATGCTATAACCTCAGATCTGAAACTCAATATTAAGCATCTTCACGCCAAGGTTATAGCTAGTGAAGCTAGAACCTTAGAATTGAAGAAGGCCAAAGAGATTCTTGAGTCCAAGGCTACTGCCAAGGACGTAGCTATTATCGACCAAAGAAAAGAAATTGATTCTCTAAAAATGCAATTGAAAGAATCTCAAGTTACACTTTCTGATTTTGAGAAATCAAACTTAGAAAGAGTACAAGCTCTTGAAAAATAAATCCAAGAATTTCATGACAAATATGAAGAGATTAACTCCTCTAAAGACTTGGATGTTGATCATTCTAAATGTCTTAAAGAAATCCAATCTTTAAAGGAATTGCTCTTACATGCTAGAAAAGTTCATGATAAGTGGGAAGGTAGCACTCAAGTCCTAAACTTCCTAACTGAGCAATCAGATAATAATATGAAGATGGGTTTAGGATATGAATGCTACAGCCGTAGAGATCACGCTAAATGCAAATCTACTCTTTCTGAACAAGACTTCAGAAAGAGAAAATACACAAATCTTCCAGAATACTTGATTTGCAATTACTGTGGTCATACGGGTCATGAACGTGTCAATTGTGTCAGATATTATGATGATTTAAGAAAAGGCACAACCTTTCACAAAAGTGATACAATCATAGTTAACGATGACTCTTCACCATCTAGGTCAAACGATGAACCTGAGCCTAGTAACGAACCTAGTAGGAATGAAAAGAGAAATAACAAGTTTCGATGGTTCTACGATATGAGCTTTGATTTCAAAAAGGCTAATGAATCAAAACAAGCACCCAAGCCTAAAGAGTCTTTTAAGACTAAGGCTCCCCCTAGCCAACCTATGAAACCACGAAACACTAGACCTAAAGCACAACCTAGGTCAATCCCAAGACAGACCTACCTCTACCTAAACGAAAAATCACAAGACAAGTATGGGTTAGAAAAGATTTAGTATATAGAGTAACTAACGCTAAAGGACCCAACTTAGCTTGGGTACCTAAAAGTTGCATCTAAATTGTCTTGCAGGTTGTGGTGAAAGAAAATAATCAATGGTACCTTGATAGTGGATGTTCAAGGCACATGACTGGTAATGTAAATTTATTTCTTTCACTTGATCCATTTGACGGAGGTAAGGTAACC
>JAGPOY010000245.1:0-28175 GCA_018983105.1 Silene uniflora | reverse complement strand
GGAACGATTTCAGTCGGCCAAGTCACTTTGACTCGACCGAGCTCAGAGTAGCTCGGTCGAGCCAGATGTAGCTCGACCGAGCCGACGGTCTGCAGATACGAATTTCCGGTTTTTGGTAAATTAGTATAAAAGGAAAAGTTAACTTTCATAATCAGTTTTTACAATTCTAAAACCCTATTTTGAAGAGAAAGAACACAATAAGCTTTTCCTTGAATACTGTTGCCCAATTCTCGAAGATTCAGATCCAGATCTGCGGTAAGTAAAGATCTAATATCTCTAGTTTATTCCTATCGCTAGTAAACCCTAATTCTCATAGTTAGAGTTAGTTAGAATCGATCTTAATTATATTATTGCATGTTTAGGTGACGAGTTCGTAGAAGAAGATTTCTGCGGTTAGGATTATTTGTTATTGCGAAGATTTGCGAATAAGGTAGGTTATCCTACTCAGTATTACTGTGGTTTGCGTAAGATTCTCTCGTAATGTGCATATGTGATTGTATGTTGATATATCTATTGAGTTGTTGATTATGAGCGATGAGTAATCACCCGTGAGAAGGTGATTACGCCTAGAGGTCGTCTTCTGGTCCCTCAAGCAAGAAGAGGTGTGCACATCAATGACTAGGTTTAGTGGAAAGGCTGCGGTCTGACACTGGTGGATTTAGGGTACTTGTTGCGATGGGTACCTGGCAGGGCTACATGTTGCGATGTGTAGTCGGTTCTGGTAGAGGCGAGGGTGGATAAGGAGATCACAACTCAATGTTTGTTGCATTGCTTCCGCTTGTGTTCATGTATCTTGATTGTCTTACTTTTATCTACAGTTGAACTGACCCCGGTTGTTTGTCTTATGACCTGCTGTGATCCATTCGGAGATGGTGAGCAGTTGGTTTAGCAGGTAATGAGCTTATGGATGATGATGTGCTTCTGGGATGGGAAGAGTCGCCACAAGTTTAGCATTTGCCTAGCCGACATAGTTATTAGCATTATCAGTAGTTAAACATTAGTATTTCATTTATGTTGCTTTATGAACGATTGTAAGACAATTAAAGTTTGCTATTAATAAAGGGACAGGTATTATTTCTTGTGATATTTACACTACCCCGGTTATGTCGGGATGGTAATACTCTCATAGGCTAAGGGCAGTCCTTGGTAAAGGCCCCCTGGTTTATGAGGGTGTTACAAGTTGTTTGGAGCTACCGCAAGGGCTTGGGAGACATCCTAAAGTCGCAATTTGCCCTTACAACTTAGAACCGTTCACCGGGGGGATATGTGTCGTGTGTTGTCTATGTGTTGTGCTATGGTTGTTTATGTTTTAACATGAACGTGAATGAGAAAGATGATGCATGTTTGGCAATAAGTTGAAAGGCGGTATGCAAGTGAGCATAAGAATGCATGAGGAATGCTTATATATTGGGATGATCGTTTTTGTATGTCTTCATATGAGTTTTGGCATGTTAATGGTATTCGTAATGATCGGAATAAAGCATGTGAATAGGTTGGATGAGGTGAATTATATGTTGTAAAATATGGGCATGATTCAATGATTTATTGTATGGCTTTTGAAACCATAGTAATATGCAAATAGGAAGAATGATGTGAGTAATACCAATCATGATATGTTTTTTTGAGTTTCATATTGCATGTATTATTGATGCTTAAGTTGTTTGGTTAGGAAAATCTGATTGTATAAAGTCCGATTACGGAAGGGCTGTCTTTAAATGGTCATAAGTAGAGTTCTAGGAATGATATTGCTTTGATTCCAATTGGGGGTGATATCTTGTTCTCTTACGATTCTAACGATAGGTCACACGCCCAAAATGACCAAGAAACGAGTGAGATATGACCGTTTTACAAAAATTGGACGCTGCTGAGTAATTACTCGGCCGCGTAGTCCATACTCGGCCGAGTAGTCACTGTTCCTCGACCGAGTAGTCCACACTCGGCCGAGTATTACTGTTACTCGACCCAGTTCGGCTGTTTTTATTTTACAGTAGCTTCTGGAGGGTAGCCACTCGGCCGAGTAGAGTGAGTACTCGACAGAGTAGTCTTTACTCGACCTAGTAGTCCTAGTATTCGAACGAGTGACCTTTGTTATGGACCTATGCCTACCTTTTGACCTATTTGGATGTTATATTGACTTTTCTAGCGTTGTGTTGTTTTCTAAAGTGTTGTCCTACGGGTATTTTGGTTTCATTACATTAGTTAGACGAACGTAATAATGCGGAAAGTGACACCTTGTGATTTGCATGGTTGTGAGAGAGTTGTTGGTTATGGGTGATCGTGACGGATATAAGGGAAGTGAATTGATGAACTTATTGAGACGAAGAGCACGTTTTGTGAGTTATGGTGAGTGAAGTGGGCGTTGGCTTAAGTAGTGTTGTGATGACCATACACGGCTGAGTGATGATGATAGAGTAGTAAAGTAAATTCGAGGAATGCGAGAAAGAAAAGTTTGAAATTGAGCATGTGAAAATTATGGTAACTAGGAATATACGTATATATATAGGGATTTATGGAGATAGGTAATTATGACGGTATTAGGTAAGGAAATAAGTGATGGAAATAAGGGATTAGTGAGCTTAGAACCGTTTATGTTGGAATGTGGATTTGTATATAGAGGTTGTGTTTGGGAATTTGGATTACCATGTAGCGGACCTAGCTAGTCGTGTAAGTACTTTGTGAATGTAACGGAACGAAATGAAATATGGCTTCTGGAGATATTAAGGAATGTGTAGTTGATTAAAGAGTAATTTTTCGAAGTATTGACTTATTAGTGGTGAGTATGAGCGGGTAGCAAGAGGAGAGATATTATGGATAAGAAATGAATGAGAAGTTACTGATATGGCTAATGGGATTTGATTTTTGGGAAGTAATGTGAAGGTAACAGAAAGATCAAAGGACTAGGCTGTAAGAGAGTAAGTCGAGTGAATGTTAACAAAAGTAATCGGACATAAAAGTAAGGAATCATGGAGATGTAGGATACTATCATGAGGGTGTGAGTTAAGAGATGTATATGAATTGCGGGACGACTTGTTAAACATAAGTTTTGGAGAAATTAAGGGAGTAAGAAGTTGATAGAGTATTCACTTTGGTATATGACTTTGGTGGTGAGTTAGGTGACGATACAATCATAAACAAAATTTGGTATGGATATGAAGGCGATTTTGTTATGGATTTGATAGAGTTCGTTATTTGGGATGGTAAGCGAAGATTGGAAGTGAACTATTATAGTTAGAGATACTTGTAAGGGGGTTTCGATATGAATGATTGCAGTGTCATGGTGTTGCAAGTAGTGATTCAGGATGATGTTGTGAAATAGGAAGTTAGCCGTTCAAAGGTAGTTGATTTGTGGAGACCGCATTGGTATGGGTACGAGGAAGTATACGATATGGATATAAGGGGGCTTTGGCTATTAGTTGAGCATTGAGGATATGGTACATTTGTTGGTTAGTAGTGAGTTTGTGAATCGAAAGAATATGATATGAAGGGCATATGAGTTTAACCTTAGCTTGTGTGTAGGATATATGTTATTAGGTGGTAAATTATGTGATCAGGATTGACTTGTTAGATTTAATATTGGGTCTTTGATATGTGAAGGTGATTGTGTGAGATTCAGACCTTATAAGTAATGGTATGATATGACATACGTAAAGCTGTTATCTGTTTATTCGTGTAATATGATGCATTTTGGTGGTCTAGTAAGACGGTATCGAAAAAAAATGATAATTGGTAATTGGATGAGTAGTGAAATAATCGTTCAGTCAGGACTTTGATTATTGGTAATGTGGTTGTGTTCAGGGTTGCGATCCGGGAACGGTACTCCGTGTTGCGATGCGGGTACTTTCGCGCTGCGGTGCGGCTGTTGGTGACGGTGTTGCGATGCCGTCATCGGTTGTGGTGGAATAGGCAGAGTACTTGTGAGATGAGCTTTCGAAACATATGCCAGTATAGTATGAACATAGAGATTGTTGTTGTGTTTGTTGTTGATTTCTTTAATTTTGACTTGTGGGTGATAGTAGAGTATAATATGGAAAAGAGTCGTACATGTGATTGACGTTGTCATAGTTACAGGGATACCTCAGTGAAGAAACATAGTTATGGGAGGTGATTGAAAACACTTTCGATCTTACGTTAGACGAGACTTTTGTTGACATAGTGGTGACAAGTAGTTAGCAAAACATGTGCGTACTGAACTGGAAGTTGGAGTTTGTTTATGATCTTTTATCGGAGCATGAGGTAAGTTTGGAGTGTTTAAGAAATAGTATCATGTTAGTTATTGACGATTTTGGCGAGTGAATAAAACGGAAGTTTGAGGACCTAGTAGGTGTGTAATAATTTACGGATCGTGAGTGATGTTGTGGGATTGGTGCGTGAATAAGGAAGAATGGGATTGTGTGGTAGTGTTGAGGATTTAAATTGGTGATTATGTTGACGATTTTCGGGTCAAGATTAGATGGAGTGCAAAATGATTAGTGGTGTGACGATTGTTGGAGAAAGAGAGAGAGAGCCTTGGAATTAAGAGTGATTATCGGTGTTGAGGTTATAGCCGGCTATCGGTGACATAAGATGGTGATAAGAGGAAGGAACAAATAGGGATCTATCACTAGTTGGGTTACGAGGACGTAACAGTTGTCTTAAGAGGGGTAGGATGCCGCACTGCGGTTATAGAAGCTTTGAGTTCTAATTATAGAACGAAGGATGGACTGGTGGTTTATGTTGTTAAAGGTATTGGTTATACTCGTGGAGTTATATGTTTGAAATGAATGAATATAGAGTAATGTTATAGCTATGTATGATTGCGATAGCGTTAACGGACTTGGTTAGTGACGATTATGAGTGTGTTGGGTAAGGACGATTATGAGTGTGAGCGAACTTCAAGGACGAAGTTCATTTTAAGGGTGGTAAAATGTAACATTTCAGGTTTGGTAATTAGAGGGTAGATGACGAAGATGTATGAGTTGTGTATTGTTAGTAAAAGGGTGGTAGAAAGGCGGTGTGGTGTACGTCATTATAATTATAGTACTTTAGAGTTGGGGTTGAACCGGTTGGACTAGATGCGTTATGATTGTGGTGATATAGTAGGCTACGTTGTTGAGGGTGTTTTGTTATATAGGACGAGTTTGAACTTCGGGGACGAAGTTCATTTCTAAGTAGGGGAGATTGTAATACCCCGTATTACTTAAGGGTCTACTCGGCCGAATAGTGTCTACTCGGCCAAGTAGACAATGTGGGTTTTGAGGCAGTGGTCTGCCGAGTGAGTACTCGACCGAGTACACGAGCACTCGGCCGAGTATTGAGTACTCGGTCGAGTAGTGCCAGTACTCGGCCGATTATACCTGACGGGCTGGCGAACCGACTTAAAAGTAATTAGGAATGGTTAATTAATATAAAAGCAAACGGTAAGTCTTCAATTACAGTTTTATATCTTTTAACTTCACAAAACCCTAGAAGCCATTCCTAATCACTTCGGAGTCAAGAACGATCCAGATCTTCGCCTTCCGTCATCCGTAATTCGTAAGTCTTGCTAGATCTAGAATTGTTATGCTTCGATTATGATTAAATCAATAGTATTTCATATGAATCGCTATTAGGGCACAGATTGATTGATTAATTGCCTATGCTAGGTTGTGATTCGTAGAGGAGCCCTTCTAGCTTTGTTGTTGTGATTGATTGCTGCGGATTTGCTAGCAGGTAGGATTTCCTACTCAGTAAATTGGTTGTGACGGTGTTGAATTGATTAATTGCTAAAGTTGATTATGTGATGGATGATAATTGATTGTATACATAAGGTTACGGCTGATAATCGGTTCCGGCTGAGTGGGTCCATGTGGGAATGGTCCACGCCCTTTGATCCCCCCTCGTGACTCCCATCACGAGGGGGATGTGCACATTAATGAACCTAGGGTTATCACTTGTTGCGATGAGTGGCTGCGGTGACGAGGCTGTGTCGCTGGCTGAAAGTGGGTACCTGTTGCGATGAGACCTGGCTGAAAGGGATTATGATTGAATGACTGTCTTTCGCTGTTAAAGTTATTTACGTCGCATTAAGATACAAGTATGCCGATTGCTGACCCCGTTTATGTTGTCTTTTGACCTGCTGTGATCCATCGGGGGTGGTGAGTAGATTGTAGCAGGTAGCTATGTTGATGGAGTCGGATGGAGGGGACACAGCCGATTCTAGTGCTACAGTTATAGCTTCCGCTCAGTTTTAGTTTCAGTTTTCAGTTTGAGTCAGTTGTACCGCTTTTACAGTTTTGGTTTTAAGACCGTTGACGATGTAACCTTTAAACGTTTTATACTTTAATAAATTGTCCATATTGTTATCTTTTGATGTTCACTACCTCGGGAAACCGAGATGGTAGCATCCTCATATGCTAGGGTAGTCCCTGGTATGGGGCCTTGGGATATGGGGGTGTTACACAAATTGTTCGCAAGAGAATTTTATATTTCTAAAAGCTAGTTTGAATTATTGAACACCGTGTATATTTATAGTAGAGATGAGGCGCTAGGGTTTGCACGAAACCCTAGGTAAAAGAGTCAAGTAGGAATTGCCGTCTCGGGGTCTTAACAAGGTGTCGACTCCCTAAAGCTAGCTCAAGCATACACAAGTGATGACAAGAAATGCCAAACAAATGAATTCTAGGCGGGAAAAGGGGAAAACAATGCTAGACTCCCTAAGACTAACATGATATACACAAGATTCGACTCAACACTAGACTCTCGACCACATGTGATTTAGAGTATCGACTCTCACGGGTTTCGCTCGTTGATCAAAATGAAGAATGGGTGATTTCACAAGTAACCAAAATCCCTCAACTACTACGACTTACGAAGTATTCCTGCATTCTAATGTGGTACTTCATCCTACAACTGTGAGAGAAATGTAGATGCAATTGGGTAGGTGGAGCTAAATCGAGTAAAGTTGCCACTAACCTATTCTACTAAGTTTAAATAAAAATGAGCTTTTCTTCAAAATGATGAAATGATCACCGCTCAATAAGCATAAACTTTACAAAACATTGCTCACTTGCAAAACATCAAACCCTTTATTAGCAACGATTTTTTCTTATCTGTTGTTGATGTGCAAGAGATGTTTCTCATGACTTTTTCTTATAACAATAAATCAAAAATTTTCTTTTTCTTTTCTGTTTCTTCTTTTCTCTTTTGTTTTTCATTGCATTTTCTTTAAAAACCTATGTATTCATAAAAGTAGCCAAACAAGCTTGATAAACTCAGAAGCTCAATTAGCGCAAGAGAACGAGGTTCCAACCCATTTCTATACAACAAAACATAATACAACAACTTACTCGATAGGGTGAGTTGTTTTTGTGTTGTAGTTGGTGTGCTGGTTAACAAATGAAAGGCTAGGTACAAATGGGTTCACAAAAAAGGACCAAGATAAAAGGGTGGTGCGATGTCCTTAATTCAGCATCAAAAACATTTATGCTTAACAAACTAGCAAGTAGTAAGTAGAGGTCGAACCCAAAGGACATGAGTATTCAAGTCATTCAAATCTAGTTGTAATTGCACTAGGGTTATCACAATTTAAAGGGGTTTGTAATCTAAACTAATGTAAAGCAAGTAAATAGCAAGAATTAAATCAACAAGAAGGAAAACTAGGAAGAGTGGGTTCATATGGGTGATCAAATGGTAATCTAAGGATATGAGTCTAGTACTTGGTCAAGGTCATGCCTATGCCTACTATATTGGGAATTATGGACTGCCATTTCTTCAATTTTGGCCTAAGTTTGATTGTCATCTACTTCGGTGAATCTTCCATTAGATCCCATGTTGAGAACAAGAAACCACTCGGTGAGACCATGGTGAGGGCATGAACGACATATTGACTTGAATCGTTCCCAAGCCTCGTATAGAAATCTTCATACCTTTGCTTGAACCCGGTAATTTGAGCTCTTAACATGTTGGTCTTCTCCGGTGCATAAAACTTCTTTGTAGAAAGCTAGTGTAGCTTTTTTCACGAGTCAATCTCAAGATTGGTCTTGTCTAAACTTTTCAGCCATTGTTTCGCGGTTCCAATTAAAGAGAAGGAAAACAAAAACCATCTTATCTGATCTTGTGTGACACCATTATGAGATATGGCTTCACAATAGTCACAAAATGTCTACATGTGAAGATGTGGATCCTTACTAGGCATTCCTCCAAATTGGCTTCTTTCTATAAGTTGTATGAAAGCGGTTTTTGCTTGGAAATTTCCGGTCTAGTGAGCGGGAGTAGGAGGTAAATTACGTAGGTCCTCCCCGGTCAGTACGGAATTTGACGAAAATTTAGGCATGATTGGTTGATTTTGTGGTGGGTTGTGAGGAATTTGGTTGTTTAGAATTGGGTTGCGCTCTCCTTGTCTTGCAATAGAATTGGTGAATGCCACTCTCCCTACTTGACTAATTCCTACTTCCTTAAGGCCTTTGAGGTTCTCCGTGTTTGAAGTAGAATGACTCCTAAGGTTTCTAACATCTCTTCTAATACATCTCAACGTTTGCTCGATTTCGTGATCGATAGGCACAAGATTGTCTCGTGATCTTTTAGGCATGCAAAATATTATGCACAAAAAAATGATTAGGACTACCTTGATGAATGAGATTCCTCAAGGCAAAAAAAGACACTACTAAAAACAAATAAGATAAACAAATCAACAAAACACCGTCCCCGGCAACGACGCCATTTTGATAGTGCGCCTTCTTTGCCCAATGATGATGTCTATATTGTCGTTTACGTCGGCTATAAAATAATACGTATACTAAACAAACTATTTAGATTCTTCTTCAATGCCGCCCCAAAACCCGTGGGGGTTGCTCCTAGCCCGTGGGGGATGCTCTACTTAGCTCCAAAACTTTTCCTAGGCCTTTGGCTCCGTCTCCTATTCATGCTTTGTCCTTGGATATCGTCCATTTAGCTCCTAAATGTTCCTATTATGCACACATCAACTTTACGTAAAAGCAAGCAAAAATCCAATAGAAAAGCAAATAGGAAGCTAAAGAGGTCGAAAGGACCCTAATAAGTACGTAAAAGCTTTCAAAACTTGTTTCGCTTAAGGGGGTAAAAGTGCATTAAATACGACCACATCAACTTGCAACCCAATAAACAAGTCATCTCCAACTTTTACTCTTTGCTCCTCCCCCTCAAAATCAGTAATACTAATCCTCCTTGTAAACGTGCCTACTTTCCCAACCATCATAAATAATCATCCTATCATGGTAAATCATGTCCCTCTCAACGATATCCATATGCCTCATTTTATCATAAACACGTAAAGAATGCAGTTCACCGTTATCAATCACGTCAAAATGTCTCCGATAATTTAGCTCAATTAGAAATAATTCAATTAAAACCTTAACAAAAATACCATCTTCGATCTTCGTTTTCGAGGCGTAGAATTAAGCTTATTAGTTCTGATGTCCCTCGCTTTTTCTTCCTTGACTTGCACAACACTCCACAACATCACCATCATCAACACCAACAACATTATCAACAACCTTAATTTTCTCGCGGCCTTTTTCACCTCTTTTTTAACAGAATTATCGTATTTGTTGCCATGAGGCTTTAGCGGGAAATGAGTTGATTGAATGAATTGTATACAGGTACTTTTTGACCGGGAGTTTGAAAACCGACGTCATTGATGTTGATTGTTGCTTGATTAATTGATTCATCAGCTGTCTTATCCATCAATTTTCGGGATTTAGGGTTTTCGAGAAACTGGGGATTTTTTTTTTTAATTTTTAGGTGAGATTTGGAGTGTGTGCGGTGATGGAGAGGCGAGACGAATCTTGCACATAGCACGGAGGTAGAGGACAGATTCACGCAGCCGGAGAAGGCATCGGGGTTGAAGATGGTGAGGTGGTGTTGGGGGAGGCCTGGATGAAGGTGTTTTAATGGGGTTTATGGTAGAAGGCGGATGTGGTAAGGGGATGGAAAAAAGAGAGAAAAAGCCAGTTAGTTCTTACGCGATATAACAGGTGAAAATTTTATGAGTGTATTTTGAGAAGATAGTATTAAAAGTTAGGATTATTATGAGATTAAAGGTAATTGGGATTATTTTGAGAAGATGGGTCATAGTTTTGATTCTTCACGTAAAATAACCCAATTTGCTAAAATTGTCATTTATATAAGCTGTTTTTTAACTGTAGTTCCGATTTCACTGCCTCGGGAAACCGAGATGTTGACATCTCCCGATTACCTTGCTCCGGTAAGAAGGGTGTTACCAAGTGGTATCAGAGCGACGATTTTGGAACCTAAACCAATGAAACAAAATGAATCTAGATGTGTCTAATAAAATGAAGCCAGCGTGAGTACAATAGAAGGTCGGCTTTGGATGAGTAGGCGCCTTCATCAAAACTAGATCTATTTATTCAGTGTTACAAATTGGCATTTGATTGAAATATTTTATTCAGTATAAGCTCACTTTGTGTGTCAATTTTATTTTTATATAAGTATAGAAGATTATAATCATAACTTATTAGAATTTTTCACCTAATGTAAAAGATTGGTAGTGTGAAAGCTTAATTAAATTGCATTTGATTGAAAGATTTTATTTAGTATGGTCCCACTTTGTATGTCAATCAATTAAAATATAATTTTTAATATGGCCCCATTTTTTTGCAAATCAACTAAGCGGGAAAAAATCGAGAAATGCTTAATTTTTTAGTTTACTGGCGATTTTGAGGGAGATAATTTCGTAGTATATAATCTCGTAGTATATTATAGGTTATGATTAGATGGGTCTTTTTTTTATTATTATTATAAATCTCAAATCAGTATCCTTGATGTTTGTTTTTGCTTCTATTTTTAAATATCGAACTATAAAATATTATTATAAAATAGTTTGAGATTTTCGTAGTTTATAGTATATTATTGTGATTTTATCTTGTGATTTCTTTTCGTATTGCATTAATTAATTAATTAATTTATTTTTAAGTTTTTGTGAAGATGTCTCTATACACTAAGTATTTGTATATAAGAATAGACAATTGTAATAGGCATTTATTAGAATTTTCCTCCTAATTAGAAGATTGGCAGTGTGAAAGCATAATCAAATTGGTATTTGATTGAAAGATTTTATTCAGTATGGCACACTTTGTGTGTCAATTTATATTTTTATATAGAAAAGAAGTTTGTAATAAGCATTTATTAGAATCTCCGACCTATGTAAAAGATTGACAGTGTGAAAGCTTGGTTAATTTGCATTTCATTGAAAGATAATATTCAGAATGGGCCCACTTTGTATGTCAATGAATTAAAATATTATTTTTCACCATGCTTAATCTTTTAGTTTTTTGGGGATTTATTGCGAATAAAATTTAAATGCATGTTATTGTTCACCATTTATTGGGGATTTATTGCGAATAAAATTTAAATGCATGTTATTGTTCACCATACTAATACTAATTAATTTCCTTTTTATTTACTTCCCTATATGAGAGGTATGCAATCTTCTAAAACTATATCGACAAGTAAATTCCGAATTGAATTGCGTGATTTGTTAATTCTCATAAGATATCCAAGAATATACGAAGTAGTATATATTAGAAGATCGTAATTGGTAAAGTATAAACAATTGTATGTATTATTCTGACTTGCATTACAAGAGATCAATCTAGCTATTTATACACAATTGTGATGAACATATTTACGGAAGAAATATATATTATAATAGCTATAATATCTACATATAAGGAAAGGGTGCATTGTTGCCTTGAGTAGAAGATGTAGAGCAACAACTGTTTTGGCTTGGCAACGAGTACTTTGCTAATACCCCCCTCAAGTTGGAGCGTGTGGATTAGAAACGCCCAACTTCGGCAATAGTTCGTCCGAGAGCTTTTGTGAAAATGCGGACAAGCTGATGTTTATTGTGGACGTATTGAGTGGCAATCGTGCCCTTTTGTATACCATCCCGTACAAAATGACAATAAGCCTCAATATGTTTAGTGCGCTCATGAAAGACCGGATTTTATACAATATGAAGTGCGGATTGATTGTCGCAATGTAGCTGGATAGGCTGACTGTGGGGTATCCCAGGGAAATTGAGTAGCCCTTTTATCCAAATGAGTTCACAGGTGGTATAGGCCATAGCTCGGTACTGGGGTTCAGGAGAAGAACGGGAGAAGGTTGCTTGTTTCGTAGTTTTCCATGAGATAGGGGAAGAGCCGAGGAAGAAAATGTAGGCGGATAAAGAGCGTCGACAGGTAGGAAAACTGGTATAGTCGGCGTCACAATAGGCGTGTAGTTGTAGGTTACTATCAGAGCGAAGAAGAATGCCTTGACCCGAAGAATTTTTCAAATATTTGACAACTTGAAGGGCGGCGTTCCAGTGGTCGTTGGTTGGGGCGTGCATAAACTGCACCATTATATGGACCGAGTACATAAGCTCAGGACGAGTAATGATAAGATAAACAAGGCGGCCGACAAGTCAATGAAACGGTTGTGGATCACGTAAAACGGTTGACTTTGATAAACCCAGCCGGTGATTTGGCTCCCTAGGGACTGACGCGAGTTTAGACCAGAGTAAGCCGACTTCGGTGAGGATGTCGATAATGTATTTTCTTTGCGAAACAAATATTCCGGAGTTATTTCGGGCAATTTCGAGGACTAGGAAGTACTTGATCAAACCAAGATATTTCATATAATACCATTCACTTAAATAATTTTTGAATTGTATGACGTGGGAACCGCAAGACCCATTTTTTGAGTACGGACCCCATAAATAACAATGTATCATATCGAAAAGAGAGTCCGCCTTATACATGCTTAAAGAAAACTGTTCGTGTGTTTGCTATGCGCGAAGACAACTATCACAAGTCCTACTACGAAAAGTGCTACGAGTGATTTTAATAAACAGTAAAAACTCTGGAATATTGGAAGAGGGGAGCCCCAACCTTCGGTGCCAAAGCTCTCTTGAATCAGTCGAACCCACCATACAAGTTTTGGCCGTTTCGTTTCTGACACCCGTCAAATGATATAGCGCGTCTCGTTGCTCACCAGCCCTAATCACCGTCTTCGAGGAACGGTCCTGGATAAGACGAAGTTGGTTAAAAAATTATATAGTAAGCGTAGTGTCTAAAAGCAAGCTCGAGACGGATATTAAATGGCAATTCAAATTAGTAGCGTATTGCACATTTTTTTTAAAATTAAACGAGATGTTAAAAAAATTGTCGCCGCATTATGTTGCAAGAGTTAGGTCACCGTTTGGTAAGACAGTCGATAACGATGCGATAGAACGAATATTAGGAAATTGTGACAGGAAACCTCACATGTGATGTGAGGCCCTTGTGTCGATAATCCAAGACGACAAAGGAGGAGTAGGGATATTACCGTGAAGCTTCTCGTGTGGTGCAGCCTTGTGGGACTGCCACAGGCGGGTCAATTCAGCAAGTTCAGTCGGGTTCAGTGCATTCTGATCGACATTGTCGAGCGTAGGTAAAGAGGAAGACGAGGAAGCAACATTCACGGTTTGAGACGGCTGCCTAGAAGCCGTATTTACGTGTGGAACTCAGGCAGAAGCAGAGGAGCTCTGCTTGGAACGGTCATACTCAGCCCGTCCACGCACATCCGGGAGAAAAGTTGCTTTACTAAGATCCTAATCATTATGGTTTATATAAATACGATTGCGGGGTGATCACCCCACCACCCGGGAAAGTTACACGTAACACGAAAACAGTATTTGAATGAGTGAACCGGCCTTTGACAAGGAATACAAAAGAGTCGGTAAGTGTCATTGGGAGGGGCAGAATTGGTACCACGGTTCATCCTAGAATTACGCTGCCCCCCTCCCCTGTGCGACTATAGTGGTTCATGATGGAGACAGGGCGCAAAAGCCATGGTGTCCGGTGTAGTCTTAGGTTTATGACATAGCAAGTTACGAACCGCTTCATCTTGTAAGAGTCGATTATAAATTAGATCTAAATCGGTACAAGGAGTAATACCGATAATTTGAGAACGAGTATTGGCAACGCGATCATCAAGGCTCATTAGAAAGTCACGAACCCGCTTCTTTTCCCGACGAGCGTTCATGATTTTCACCCAATTACAGGCGCAAGGATTGCACAAGCAAGATGCGAGAGCATCGGGTTCTTTAATGGCATTCCAAATCGTTGTTATTTGTCCATAATATGACATAAGTGATTCCGTTGGTCCTTGACGACAAGGGAGCAATTCTGCCTGCAATTGATAGATTCGAGCCTTGTTTCTTCGACAATAACAGTTTTTTTATATCAAGCCATAGTTGTTTTGATTCGGGGCGGAGCGAGATTTGCTTCATAAGCCGGGTTTCGATTGTATTGAAGATCCACGCTGTGACCAAAGCATTGGTCGATTGCCAAGTTTCAAAATTGGCAGAGGTATCAGACGGTTTGGATATACTACCATCGATATACCCGAGTTTAATTTGCCTTTGGCCATAAGAGCGAGATGGAACCATCGTGAACATTCATCGTAGTTGTTGCCATTGAAGGCAACCAGAGTGACGCCAGCGCCTTGTTGTTCAACATGAACAAACGAATATGAGGGTGGTATTTTGTTCTCAATAATTTGTGAACCGGAGTTCGTCATAGTGAAAAAAAAAGAAAAAAAAAAAACGAGATTCGAAAGAGCGAAAAAACGGCAGAAATGTAAAGGAAATAAGACCTAGCTCGATACTATATTAGAAGTTCATAATTGGTAAAGTATAAACAATTGTATGTATTATTCTGACTTGCATTACAAGAGATCAATCTAGCTATTTATACACAATTGTGATTAACATATTTACGGATGGAATATATTCTTATAGCTATAATATCTACATATAAGGAAAGGATGTATTGTTGGCTTGAGTAGAAAATTTAGAGCAACGACTCTTTTGGCTTGGCAACACAACAAGTTTGCTAATAGTATATATATATATGAACTACCTTTATTGATAAAAATTACACCTAAAAAAGTTAACAAAAACTCTTAAGCAAAAGCATAGCCATGGCGACTAGTAAATTTTTAGGCATGATTGTGTGTGTATTTCTTGTTCTCTTTCTCTTAACCATTGTAAATGGTGAGTATTCATTTATGATTGCATTCTTATGTTATGTATTATAGTGCAATAGCTCTCACTTGTGCGGATATATCCGTCACAAGTTTGTGACAGGTCAAGTATCACCCACATAGATAGATAAGACAAAAAATAGAATTCATAGAGAATCATAAGTGACTTGTCTTTATCCTCCCATGTGTTTTATTTGACCCGTCAGAAGCTTGTGACGAATATTGGCCGTCACAAATGAGAATTTATGTTTTTAGTGTACACCATTAGGTCACGTTAAAGGTTTTGACATTTACTAAATAATACTCGCAGAGACGTAGTGAGGATAATATAATACCCGGGGTAAATTTTTATAACACTAATTAAAATCATTGTCTGTAGAACTTAAGTCATTATTTAAATGTCAATATTCATTCGGATGTTTACAATTTTTATTGTACCATATTTACATAATTATATAAAATTGTACCAATTATTTAATTAATTCTTGATTACATTTTTAAATTAGTTGTATTTTAAATGGTGTTTCTATCACACAAGTGATGAGTATTAGAATATTAGCTAAGAGTTTCACTATTAACATAAAAATATAACATGAGATAGTGTTATTTGTGACTTATTCTAATCTAAGGGTGCAATATCCAAGTTAAAATAAATAAATCTAAAATTAATATTAAAAGCGTGTAAGTAAAAACTTAGAAAATAGCAGCAAAATCTGATTGAACACGAAACCCTCCAAATAGTGGCTTCAACTGCACGGTGACAGAAACCACTGTGACAAACTCTACTCATTGATTTATCTAAATGACTAATTGTACGTACCTTCAGCCCAAATATCTTACTGAGGACGTGGCCCATGTTGGCCCAGCGGTGGCTAAGTCACTATCGCTCCGTCTCAATTATTTGTTTGCCTTTGAATAAAATACCCTTCATGAAAATTAAAACGGGCAAACAAATGATCTGGATGAAGAGTATGCAATATAATTTAAAATGGGCAAACAAGTTGGTTTATGACTTTTCTAGTATTGTTTGGACTTGCACTTATTTAACATTTTATTTCTTCTATTAGTTTTTGTTTTTAGATAATCTGTTAACTCATTCTGTTTTACTTAGTTATGCAAATATTACTAGCAAATTTATAAGAAACTATTAATATGATATAAAAGCTTGGGGGAGTTTGATAAGTGCATATTTTATCTATTTCTAACCCTTATGTTAGCTCTAATTTACATGTTATTTATGCACTTATCTTAGTGCTTTGAGCTAATATTTGTGTTTCTAGCTTCTTTTGCAATATTGACATGTTTTGTTGGAAATAAGCACAAATGTGCTAAATACTACAACAAAATGAGTTAAAATGTCAAATTAGAAGCAAGGCTAAGTTGAGCAAGGGAGATGGACCAAAAATGAAGTGTGACACTAATAATATGGAGTTGATGGACCAACAAATGCAACATATTACAAATGTGAGGTCAACCAAAGTCAAGCCATATTATAATTGTCAAAGTCAAGTGTGGGAATATTGAAGGCCAAATGTGAGATAATGCTAGAGTTAAGAGGGAAAGGTGAAGGGTCAAGCGATAAAATGCCATTAACCGGGTGATTAATCACCGTAATAAAGCTTAGCATTGGATTCCCTCAACAATTAAGAGGAGAATTAAGGAGATCGGACTAGAAAGTCACGGTCCCGATCGGGATCACCTTGTCCCGATCGGGACGAGCTGTTTCTACGCATTATTTGATCTTAAATGCTTGTTTACGTTTCACCTCCTATTTTACTATAAATAAGAGGGAGCATACGATCACTTGTACCATCTCATTACATATATTCTTACACAATTTTCTCTTAATTCTCTCCTTAGTTTAGTAGTAGTTTAGTTTAGATTAGTTTAGTTTAGTATTACATATTGTCATTACACTATAAACATTTCATTTGCAATTTATATTCAAGTTCCATTTTCATTCCAAGTATTGTTCTTCATTTCCATTCCCATTTCATTTCCAATGTACTTTTCTATGTTTATGTTATTTATTTCATTTGTTTGCATTTCATTTTATTTCATTATGTCTAAGTAATTTACCATCTAAGAATTAGGTAAAACATGTGAAAAGGTATTTGCAATCGAGTAACTAGTAGATGTAATATTGTCTATGTTGTTTCCACCGTATGTTTATATGCTCTAATTTGTTCCATAAGTCGAGAGACAAGCGATTGGGAAGGACATATTGCATGCGTAGGTAGAATGGATTAAATCGAGAGATCAATGAACCATTCTATGATTGATGACACTAATGTCGAGAGGCGGGGGTCATTGATCTAAACAATTAACAATTTTATATCTCATGTTGTCTCGCGCAATTGCTTATTTTATATGTTGAACCGAGTTCCTAGATGATTTCTTTTATTAGTATTGTTTTTATTTGTTTACAACCAACCAATCAAACTCAATCGTTAAAACCTACCAAGATTTAATTCGTTTCATAACAACTAATTAACAATCAACCGAGCTCTCTGTGGAATTCGACCCCTATATACTACATTCATTTGTTGTACCATTAGGGTATCTTTGAATAGGTGTGCGACATCCTATCAATTAGCAATTAGAAACGTCTAGCATGTGAAAGGAACAATGTAAACAATATTATACATTTCCAAAGTATTCAATTTGCAACACTTTACTACATGTCTCCCCTAGTCCCTAGACTAGAAGATTAGCTACTCATAATAAGATTAAAACTAATTGACAATAATATAAAAGACATAATGGAAATGAAATAATAAGAAAAGGAAGAAATACTTATACCAAATGAAGAACAAAGACTTGAATAGAAGAATATAAACTAAAGGAAAGATTATATTAAAACTTCAATAGAAATGCTAAGAATTACAAGAGGATTATTGAGAGAATTTCTAAGTGTAAAAATGTAAGAAAATGTAAGAATGAGATTAGGTGGTGAGGAGAGTGTGTCTTAGGGTTCGTATACACCTTCCTATTTATAGTGGATAGGAAGTGAAACATAAACAAGTGAGGAAAGACCAGGAGCCGACTAGGGAGCACTCATCCGGATCGGGTTTGGCTGTCCCGATCGGGATCGTGGCTTTCTAGCCCGGTCTCCTTAATTCCTCTCTTAAATGTTCAAAGCATCCAATGTTGAGCTTTAATACGGTGATTAATCACCCGGTTAATGGCATTTGATTGCTTAACCCTTCATCTTTGCATAATATGATCTTCTCATTTCATTTGGACTTTCTTCTTTGGGCTTGACTTTGGTTGACTTGCATTTCCTTTTGTTGCATTTGGTCCATCAAATTAGACATGCAAATCCATGCAAATCCATGATCATACTCCATACTTAGTCCACTTTCTCCATGCTTAGTCCATTTTATGGCTCATATTTAGTCTTGTGCATAAAATAGCCCATTTTGTAGTAATTTAGCTCATAAAACCAAATGTTCCTACAAAACATGTCAAATTCCACAAAGAAGACTAAAAGTACAAATGTTAGCTTAAAACACTAAGATAAATGCAAATAATCAAGTAAAATGAAGCTAACATAGGGGGTTAAAGTATATAAATTATGCACTTATCAGTAAGCTTCATAGGCGTCCCTTGTGGCTTGGGTGGACCTAGTAGTAGGTGCGGCGGGTGGTGCGGCGGTACGGTAACGAAGCTTGTCGTCACCTTCCGCGGCTAAGCGGAGTTGGGCGTCTCAATCGGAAAAATTGGACCCATTCTTTTCAAGTTAGCATCGATCCATAAAGGATCGGAGCCAAGAGGTATTATTGAGTGGAGTAGTTGCGCTAGTGTTGACATTTGCATTTGGAGTCGACATAGTGAATTAATCAAAATTGAATACAAAATAGAAAATAAAGGATTCATTCAACATTTATCGTTTTGAAAAGAACTTGTAAATAAAACAAGTTAAGCATTTGTATAGTGACCTTTACCCAACTATAACAAACGATTCCAAGACCCGAAATTCATATTAATTTTGGTGTGAGCCAACGGGCCCTCTACACTCTCCTTAATATAACTCGGTGGGTTAACTCTCTTAACCGATTCTACCATTAGAACTCTTGGTCGATGATATTATGCTAATTTCATCTCTAGCCCGAACTTGTTGCGGCTACGGTCGCTAATACTTTCGTTGAGATCGACCAAATTTCGAAGTGTAATAACCATTTATTACCCCACTTACCCGACGTCAATCAAAGTGCCCCGATAAATCATATTGTACTCTTCATGAAACCGGGGGTCATGGGTTTTTACTTTTTGGTAAGGCTAAGTCTCAATTTGAAATGTAAAGGTCTTGTCAATTTATTATCTATCAAATTTTAAGTGAGCTAAAAGATTGAATTATCGATAATTATAATTGACACGGTCGATGACTCGATATGATATGCATGTGTTGTTATGGCGATTTGACAATGCATGCAACATATTAAAATGTAAAGCAATAAAAAAATTCCTAGTATGGCCTTTCCTAAAATAGAAAATCTAATAATCTATTACATATTCGGAAACCAACTCCATCGATAATTACAAAGCTATTCCTACTATACATTTGTAACAAAAATTTAAATCTATTAAATTACAAAACGGTGATACGAGATCACATAAATTACAACCGAATCAATATTCTCATTCATTTCGGGCAATATCGATTAAAATTAAGGCCATACTAAGATAAAATTACATAATTCAAAAATTAGATAAAAATACAACATTCAACAATGCAATCTAAAAAAATTGATAATATGCTTTTAACATGCCAAATGATGTGCCAAATCGCCCCTTTTAACATTTATCGTAAAAATTGTTCCGGTTTTATGGAAATACGCGATTTTAACTCATTAAAACCGCAAAATAATACTAAAATCAAATTTTAGTCCAAGTTAATTATCCTAACTCTCTTAGGTCTCAAAAATTAGTCATCACTCAATTTTTGACGATAATTCAACTTGTCACAAAGTTCATTTTATAAAGTGACCTTATTTTATATTCTCATATGATATAAATTCAAATTTAAATTACACTAACTTAAAATTTAAATCATATTATCTTGAACATTATGGAAAAATTCCATGACACTCATAAAGTTCAAAACTTAGGTTAAAGATTTCAAAAAATTTACGAGAAAACCATAGTTGCCATTTATCGGTTTTATCAAATAAAACACTTAAAGCACAAGAAAATTAATTCAATTAACTTTTCAACTTTAGATCTGATAAGTGGGATATTATAGCAACTTTAAATAATTTTTTCAAGTCATGCATCATGCTTTAGCAATTTATGCCAAAATAGTCATAATTTATGTCATTTTTACTCTAAAAATCCATAAATCATGCTAGACAAATCCAATTCGTCTCAAATTTTACACATAGCGAGTAAACATTGTACATGATAAAATACTAAAATTTCGTGGCCAGACTCAAAGTTTAACCATTTATAGTCTAATTAACCCTTTAAATCTCATTTTTATCTCATAAAAATCATATATCATGCAAAATAGCTCTATTTCTCACGAAATTTTACATACAATAAGTAAAATATATATATGAGATCATATTAAAAAATCACGGTCAGAGATGAAATTTAGGTATTTTTAGTCATAAAATTGCATTTTATCTAAATCGATATATTTATACCAAAATACATTATTATTAACCTTGAAATTCCATAAATCATTTTTAATGACCAAAAATCATTTTAGGACCAGAAGGTATTCATGCATAATTTATTTCGTGTTTTATCTCATATTAACACAAATTTCGGTTTTATTTTAGTCATCAAATAACTCGTAAAAACCGTAAACGATTTGTATGCAACATCCTATGCTCTGATACCAATTGTTGAGTTCAAATCCCATATTTTAGACTCCTCTAAAATAATTTTATTTAAGTCATATAAACTTATTACATGTATCTAGTTACATGCAATGAGAAAAGAGGAGAAGAAAACGATTTTCTTACATTGCGGAAGTGACACGTGTGGGCACAAGCTAGGTCACCTACCTATGCTTGTTCTTGAGCTTTAAATACAAGGATGATCCTCCAAGAACCCGAGATTTCAAGTGTAGAAATCCTCTTTTACAATGCACCCAAGACTTACCCGAAAAACATATACTAATATTAACTAGATATTAGAATATGTGACCTTAAAATTAAATTCTAATTTATATCAATATTACTACTATAGTAATCTTATTTGGTGATTATAATTTTAGAACAAGGTTTGAACATAAACCATTTATAGAGAGAATTAGAGAGATTTTTAACAATTGCACTAGTGTAGTAAATAAGATTACAAAATGATCTTATAATGGGGAGAGGAGAAGGAGACCACACGGTTGGGAGGGGGGACAAAATGGGTGAGCATTCTTAACATATTTGCCTTCTCAAAGCTATAGCTAGGTAATAGGTTTAGTAGCTAATGATTATGTTTTTAGCATTGATAAGAACACCCTTAACTCCCTCAACCACCTCCACTACACGCCCAACACTAGCAAGGGGTTTCATTTTATCTTACAATTTTGTCAAATGTACAATTTGTTATAATATGTGACATGTAACATGTTACAAGCAAGTCATATAAGAGGGTGTTTAACCAATTAAACGTAACATCGAATGTAAATAACGTACATTTAACAAATCGACTAGTAATTCACAATTACTAGTGAATAAAATGACAATTTTTAAGTTAAATTAGTATCACTTACAACATATTGTAATTATAACTAATAATTAACTCCGACCTCAATTTTTTCGTAAACACCGATTAATTTTAGTAATATAACGTTTTAATTACTAAAATTGAATCTTATTTAATCTCTGTAGATACCCGTATCCGTCGATATTGGAATTTACAGAAATCCCAACCAACACCCGATGATGAAAGGACGCATGTCTATTATCGACACCACTCATTTAGTGGATTTCGTTTTGCGATGCAAAATGGGTATTTTAATTGACGGTTTTATAATTTAAATGAAATTTAAATTATTTACGGTTTTGAAATAAATGAAATTTATTTCATTAAGTTTTGAATTTAATTAAAAGTTTAAAAGTTTAAAGTTTTTATTTGAATTAATTTTATGTATTTGATTTGAAAAATCAAAATGTATGACGTTTTTATTTATCGCTTCTATTTAATTTGTAAAATTGAATTTTAAAGCGGTTTTTAACTCGTCTTTTGAAGCAAATTTCGAGCTCGTTTCTAGCGCGTTTCAGGCCCGATTTTCAAGGTGATTTCGACCTATTCCCTTCCTCCCATAGCCCAGTGTTCGAACCCCACCATAGCCAGCCCAAATCCCCCCTTTAACCCAGCCAAACACGACCCCAAACCAGACCAAACCAACCCATGGCCTGCTATGTTTCCAGCAGCCCAAACCCGTGCCAAATACCCTCAAACCCGACCCATTTACAACCCAACTCACTCACCTCACCTTATCCATGAACCATGACCCAAGTCCTAGCCTAACCCACGTCCTAACCAACCCACAAAACCGACCCAAAACCCCTCCAAAACCGTCCCTGTTTTGGCGCACCAAAACAGGGTGCAAACCCGTCTTTTGACTTCATATTCGAGCTCCATAGCTCGAGCCCTCTAGCCACCATTTAGCCATGACCTACCTTGATCTCCAAGCTATATTATTCAGCAAATATCTCCCATAAACCTTGCCAAAACCGAATCAAATTCACTTGATCATCACACACGAGCATAGGTGAAGTTTCGAGCATTACACACCTTACACCCAGAAATCATCCTTGATCATCACACACGAGCATAGGTGAAATTTCGAGCATTAATTTGCTCAATTCGTCACCTTTGCTCCTGCCGCGCGCAGCCACTGTTCTCGTTTGTTTTTGGTTGTTTTAAAATCGTTTTTGGTCTGATTTCTTGTCATAAATCAAAAGTTTGATCTTCAAGGATTCCAGAACATCTTTTAAAACTAAAATTGAGTAAGAAACGAAGTCAGAAACTGAGTTTGAAAATCGTTGTGCGAAGCATAGTGAAACCGCGTTTTACAATTGTTTTTGAAATTGTTTTTCGAAATTAATTGTTCCGTAATTGTCTTATTTGAAAACCGTCGACGACGTACCCTTTAGCAAAGCTTGCATCCGGGATCCCGAGTGGTGTCCAATTTACATGTAAGTTGAGGGTGCAAATTTCCTCTCCTTCTCTTCTCTCCTTTCACTCGTTTTTTAGCATTATTATTAATTATCGTTTATAGTCGTTAATTAATTATCTCATGCTAATTATAGTATGATTATGATATATATGCTGGGATTTACATGCTGATTAGAATTAGTTAGTTTGTTAATCATATGTTTATGTATGCTAGCATGTTTTAATTAGTTTAATTATCGCATGATTAGTAAATTCTGTTTTAATTGATTTAATTATGAATATGTTATATCTATGAAATAGATTATGTCAAAGATGAAATCTTTATATTAGATTAATTATATGAATGAGTTTCACATGCCTAATTATGAAATAGTTAGCTTAATTCGTTCACATGATTAATTGTTTGCTTTATTACGAAGTAATAATGTGTTTTGCTTGTTATAATTAATTCTAACATATCAATAGTTTGAGAGTATAATATCGGCACTTGGGTACTGATGTTCGGATCCTCTTCCTGGTCAACGTGTCTCTCAAACTAATGTTGTGTCGGTTTTAATTAACGTGCCATGAATGCTTTGTTATGTATACGGTTTTTGTATCATGTTTATTAAATCGTTATTTGATAGACTTGAACCTAATTAATTTGTAGAATACGAATTAAATGAATTAGACATTCATATTAGGTCATACATAAAATTTCACCTAAGATTAAATGAACTTCTTTAAAGTTAATGAATTCATCTTTTCTATGACGATTTTCTCGCTAGTTAGAATGCGCATGCTTAGCATCCGTTCTATTGCACTCGATGACTAGAATAGTCAGTTGACCACCCATATTGCCGTGTTTGGCCGTGTGTTGCTTGTGTTGTCTCGGCCATCGTGCCTCGTTATTATTGTTTGATTATTGCGGTTTATTTCAATTGTTATTGTTATTTAATCGTTGTTGTAATTTAATTCTCAAGCAATGTAATTTTTAATTCATAATAAGGGTCTAGTTAGTCCTTTATTTTGAGTCAAAGTAATTTTCGAAACTTTTGTTTTAGTCAATTAAATCGATTGTATTTAATTGGCTAAATCGAAGCGATTGTGCAACAAGCAATGAGAAAGTCAAGGACGAAGTCCTATGTGAGCCAAGGCTTCCCCATTGGCACGTTTTCCAAGGTCATGTACAACGCCTAGTTAGGCGTGTGACAAGTAGCGTTGTTAGCAATTGTATATAGATCGAGTTGTATCTATTTCCACTTGTTTGCGCATCGAGTCGGCAAGAATTGCCTGGGTTGTAATAGTTAGCTCCCCAACGGCTCCCTCATTCCCACCTAAGCCATGTTGTGACTGCTGGCTAGAATAGCTAATCAACCTCACACGCTAAATCATTTCGACGAAATAGTTTAGATGCATTAAATCACTAGAAACCAAATTCACATGTTAGTCTTAAAGAACATGGTTGCACTTCATACGGCGATCATACTACTATTCTAATTAGCCATCATATTCCTTAGTAGTGTCCGTTTTAAACGGGCGGGGGTGGGTGTTTTATTAACGAACTTTCCATCACGTACTTTCACAACGAACTCATTTTCTCAAAAAGTTTCCGAGTTTTCCTAAAACTTGGTGGCGACTCTTTTCAAATGAAAACCTCTTTCTTTTTCAAGGAACCCCGGTTTTCCACATCCACATTTTGGCGACTCCGCTGGGGACTGTGTAACTTGAAAAGGAAAATGATGGCTAATAGAATAGTAATATGATTGTCTTGCATCCATTACCTCTTTGAGACTTTAGGAGGACCATCTTCTACATTGGATCGATTCCAATGGGCAGAAGGTGATGTTCAACTATGTTGGTTTAAGTACCAAGGTGGCACTGCTGAGGTCGTCAGGTATTTTTACACCATAAGCACACTTCTGTTTATGGGGATCTAACTTCCTTCGACAAAGCAGGTCATTGGCATAGTACCCATTTAGAAGACTGACCGAGACTTAGAAGAGTCTAGGTTCATGCACGATGAATATGCGAATGCTTATGTACTACTTGATCATTTTTCCGAGTCTATTTTCGAAAATTTTCACCGTTTCTCAAAACCGTTTTTTCGGAAATACCTTTTCAAAACAAGCATGTTTTTAACTCGGAATGCTGCCAAAGTAGATGTAGGATTTTTGACCAGAAATGAGCCTTTTATAGCCGGCATACTGCCCATTTAAAATCTCATTTTCAATCATCCATTTTCAAATCGATTCTGAAATGATTTTCCACTTAACCAAACCCAAGACTAGAATAGGTGTTGAGTCAAGTTTAGCCATGTCTAGGGCTCAAGTGAGCCATGTCTAGCCCTGTACACGACCCATTTGGGGTCGCCCAAGCCACCTCTTGGGTCCAAGTCATGTATGTCGACCATTTGGTCAGTGTCACACCACATAAACGTCCTAAGTAGGACACATAGGACATTTCCCATGGACCTATGAGCCAAGTTGGTTCAATCACGGGTCAGTCGCACCCAGTCAAGGTCAAGTCTGAGTTATGAAGTTAGCTTGAATCGAGTCATAGTCCTTGTTAAGTCTAAGACCCCTCACCACACGTGAGACCCCTTTCAAGTGAGTCAGTTAGCTCATTTCCTGGGTCTAAGTCTGTCTTTGAGTCAAGTTTGACTCAATGGTCAAGTATGTAAGACAAGTCCATCCAAGTTCATCTCAAATCAGTTTGAGTCGAAGACCCGAACTAAGTCAGTTGAACATTTCACAAATAAACCACCATGTTTGTTTCAAGTCCATCCATGTTACGTTGAGGTCCATTTAGGTCGAAGACCCATATCCAACATCTTGAACCCTTCACAAATAAATCACAGTGTTCATTTTCATCTCCAATCCTGTCCAGTCCATTTGCATTTCGAGTCGATAGTTAGAGTGAAATCTCTATCGATTTACAAATAGCGTCGAAGCTCTATCGATCTCTTGAACCCGAGTCACATAGTTTTTTCGAGTCAAAACCGAGTTGCAAAAGTTGACCAATTTTCAAACCGAGCATCTGAGTCGACTCTTGAAAAGAGAAAAGTTCAAAACCGAGGTGGATGATTACAAGTCGGAATTTGTATTCGAGTCTTAGTCCAAGTCGAGTCTAAGATTTGTTTTCCCACGATTATTTCAAACTCCTTTTCAATCAATGAAATTAATTTCGTTTCCTCTTTCATTCAAATCATGAAATCAATTTGAAATGCACAACGCACTCGAAGGGTGCCCTTTGGGTAGAAATATGTATTCCGTTGTAAATGCTAGGGTACTTTAGGATCCCGTGTCTGATTCCTTTACCTATTCCATGTCTGGAGGTAGAAAACCACCATCAAAGCCAGTTCTGAAAGACAGACTCTTAGATGATTCTATGACGAACCTAGACTAGCTCTTTGTTCCCGTGTTAATGAAGGAAGGCAAGCCCATTCCCCACAAGAACATCCCCTCTCGAAGAGAGAAAAGATCGACCAGTTCTAACAAGGAATTTTAGTACTAACCCAAATCGATTGGCAAAGCCCAAATGTTTCAAGGAGAATCCAAATGCAACCGGAAGCCTTGTATAGGAAGGAAAAATAAAAAAAAGGAAAAAAAAAGGAAAAAAAGAAAATGAAAATGAAAAAAATGAAAAGTGAAAAAAGATGATGAAAATGGAAAAAAGAAGAAAAGAAAAAGAAAAGAAAAGATGATGAAGTCACAGAATGCTTGTCGTTGAATGTCGAAGTTACAGAAACCAGAAGTCCAGCCAAGTACATGTAGTTGAAATTCAATGGGCGAAGCCAAAACCATAAGAATTAACCTCTCCACCCTTAAGTCCTTCTCGAGACAGTTACGGGAAATAGTCGGGAATTTTGAGAATCGTTGAGCTTGTGTTGTCACACCTAGCCTTTAGGGTCCGGACATGGAAGTTTGAACCCACATTGTTTACCAACCTTTTTGCACTCGGGTTTTGTCAAGCCCGAGACACCATTTCTAACCACGATGTAAGCCATCACCCAATTGCCTTAGCACCATAAAACGAACCTTCAGAATGACGGTCCACTATTCAAGCCTTTTTGTTGCCAAGCTCCACATCCCAAAGCATCCAAGCCTTTCACACCAACCCTAGATACGAGATTTAACGGTACCTTACAGGCTAGAACGGGATATGACATGATATCTTAGGTGAAACCTTCGAGTGTGTACACACAAACAAAAAGGCCGTTTTATGCACCTTTATCGAACTACGTCGGATTTGATTTCGCTCTGCGCGAATACGTAGGCAGTCCTTCAGAATAAGGGATTCAATCCTGATAGGCTATCGCACACCTATGCAAAAATACCCTAGGCACAACAATTAAATGTAGTATATAGGGGTCGAATCCACAAGGAAAAAGGTTACTATACAATGAATTGATATGATGATTTTCTATCAAGGTCGATTAACGAGTGTTTGATTGGTTGGTTTGTAAAGTCTAAATTAACAATATGATTAAAGAAGTTGACACGGCTGTCGTAACCCTTATCAAAAATAAAACCAACTGGTCTCAACTATAATGTAGTAGAGGTAGTCGGGATCGTATCCACAGAGAGATAGGTAATTTATAATCTACTAAGTCTGTCTTAAAGTAACCGATTTTTAGGGGTTGTTGATTGGTTATCTAAAAACTAAAAGATTTAAAGGAGAATAATAAATGAAAGGAAAACAGAGGGAGAAAAACACTAGGATTTTCGGTTCACCATGGCTTCTAAGTCCGAACTAAACGCAATGAAACGCCCTAAATTCAGTCTGTGGGTAACGAAAAGGTCCTTTCGGTCCGCTATTCACCCTAGGGTAATACTAACTTAGCTTTCACCCTGATTAGTAATAACCTAATACTCGTTGCAGAACTACCCCTATCCCAATCTTTCGATCCAGGTCAAGAGGGTTTCGAGACAGTTAATTGAATGCGTCGACTCAAGCAATTAACAGATATTGGGTGCAACTGAAACATACAAACTGAATTACGGGTACTAAATTGTATCGTCCTTTCCTATGCCATGGTTACC
>JAGPOY010000244.1:0-19730 GCA_018983105.1 Silene uniflora | reverse complement strand
AAGGCAAAACCTAAACTTGAAACCACAAGTTCTGTAGCTGCAGTTGCCATGGAAACAGGTTGGTCTCTTTCTAGTACATTATAAGTTAGCTTCATATATGTTACTGAGTATGTAATCTTCTTTTTATTATAGTCATTAACCTTGTTTTTTTTTTTTTTTGTGGTTAGAAAACCCTCCTCAACCAGCAAAAGGAAAAGGTAAAGCAGTTCCCAAGAAGGCACCAGCTAAGAAGGTAACTGTAATGGTGTAAACTCTGCTGTTACCACAGTTTAGCTTCATTGATAGATATTGTACTAATTAATTATATTTGTGCTGTATCTTTGCAGGGAAAAACTACCGTGGTGGAGAGCATGGAGGAGGATGACGACATTCCTGATCTACGAGCCCGGCTTGCTGCCTATCACCTGGATTCGTCTCCTGAAAACTCGGCAGGTAATTCCTTTGGAACACAATTATAATTGTGTATTTTGTACCTTAGGCATATCTTGTCCTTAGTGGTTATTTGTGTTGAACCAGTCATGGAAACAAATGCTCCTCCTAAACAAGCTGCCAGCAAGGACACTCTTGATTGTGTACAAGAAATTTCAGATGAAGAGGTAGCATCCCCAGAACCAGTAAAGAAGGGGAGAGGTGGAAAGACCCAGCAGCCCGCGGCAACAAAGAAGAGAGCCCCCGCCAGGAAGGGACAGAAGCCAATAACAGATGAGATGGTGGATGCGTCTCCTGATAAGAAAGTAAGGAAGACGAGACCTTCAGAAGTCACCAAAATGAGATCTTCAGCATTGAACAGTATCCAAGTAGAGTCTGTGTCTGCAGAGAGTGTTGAACAAGTAAGCGAAGTGATGCCTCCAGCGAGGGCTAGGCCTGCTCGTGCTAGCCGCAAGCAAACCACCTACATCCTAAGTGACTCAGATGATGAAGATGCAGAAGACAGTGATGAAGTTGCAGAACTTTCTGACTCAGAATTCGAAGATGACGATTGATTAGCTTAGAAATGTGTTCTCTTGTTATTCTGAACTAAGATGTTGGTGTCCATTTGAAAACTAATTAGACTGAACATGGAAATTTGTCTTAATTTCCTTTTGTCAAATGTCAAGTACTTGCAATTGAAATGATATCTGAAGGAAAATATTCCAGTCTATGATTTTAAGTTTGAGCAGCTCTGATTTAAACACTCGTACTCCGAAATTACAGATGAGCAGTTGAAAGCATTGTTGACATAATCAAATGTTGCCATAAACACGAGGGAACACGCTGGTTCAAGTTCGAACCCACAAAACAAAGTAAACACAACTTTGTGGAGTAAACAATAGAATGGTTTTGTACGTGTATTTGAAATTTTTGTTTTTCCAGCATACCACCCCACTTCCTATATGCATGGATTTAATTACACGCCCAATTCAATACAACATTTTTTGTATAATTGCATGGTAATAAATTTACATGCACTAAATGCAAGATTTTATGGCTAGGAGGGAAGCACTACATGACAGACAAATGCACACGTCTTTGAAAAACGATTTGGTTGAACATATATGGACTATGTTTCAAGGCTCAAATTCCGAATAAAATATGTATCACAATTAATAACCTTTAAATTTTTGTATTTCATTTGATGTATTTTTTAAATTTAATTGTAACGATTTTATTTGATAAATGATAACACCATCTTTTTTAAGTATGAACCTTATAATATGTAAATAACAATGGTTAAAACAAAATCATATGAACTATCATTAAAAAGTAATTAGAATATTAAAATATGAAAGAGGAAGGTAAGAAAATCCTCTTTGATGTGGGAAAAAAAATAGAAGAAAAGGAGGAGGAGGATGAAGTTAGTGGAAAATGAGTTGGATGAAAGAGAATGTGAGGTGTCAAAAAGATAGTGGAAAAAAGAGAAAATAAGAGGAAGACCAACTACTCTTCAATGTGGATGCCCTAAGGATCTCAATTATTAAAGAGGTTTTGCTGCTTCCATCCTAATTTTAGTATTTAGCACACTAATTAAATTTGTTGGTATTTTCTCTTTATTTTCTAGTACTTAAGTTTGAATAATACTAGCTAGGCTCAGAACACCATATCCGAAACCCGTTAATTCGTGTTTTAAATTTTGTTTGAATCCAATTAAACCAAAAGCTTCTTTTACTATGAGTGTTAAAAATTGTTCTCTTTTTACTCAAAACGAGCTTACCATTTTATTTTTTGGTAATCAGTTCGAAAAATACGAGTTTGTACGGTATGAGTAAAATACGGGTTTGTAAAATACGGGTTAGTACTGTTCGAACGGGTTTTAGGTCCGATTTCGGGTCTAGTTGACGCCTTTTTACAAATATTTATTTTCTTTCGTTTTACCTACTTTAAACATGAGATTTTTATTAACACAAATTCTCATTTGTGACGGACACTATCCGTCACAAATGGGTGACGGATATCATATTCTCTCACAAAATATCCATCAAGGGTGAGTGGAGAAGCACATGGGGGGTGCCCACCTTGTCCCCTCTACCCATCTCCTCTCACAAAATACCCGTCGCAAGATCCGACCCGTCGCAAGCAAGACTTGCTGAACATTCAATATCGCAAAAATCAATTATTACACTACATCATACATGACAAGTAGTTATTCTATTTATATGATAATCATTTTAGTAATGAGTCATTCATAAATTCTTATTTAGACGGGTATATCCATCGTAAGTTTAGTTAGAAAAAAGAAAAAAAAAAAAGTAAAATGTACAGAGAAAAATAACAAATTTGTCGTACATGCATTAGTGAGATGATACTTGACCCAATTTATAAATGTTATGACAAGTTTGTTCGTTTAAGGAAGGCTAACGGTTAATCATGAGGTAAAAATTATGATGTAAAAAAAAATTATGCACATTTTATTTCAAAATTTTCAAAATTTGAATTGTTTTTATCATTTTATATTAGTTTTTATTTACTTTGAATGCAGATTTTTAATAAGTTTACCTATTTTCAAGTGAGTCACGGGGTAGGCGGGTCTTAAATGGGCGAGTTATTATCGGGCCAGGTTTTCTGTTGGTTTGGGTTATTTTCGAGGGGTTTTAGCAAGTGGTAGACCTTGGTTTTAAGTGAAGAGGGGCACAATTTTTTGTTTTTTTTTTCTCAATCTATCATCTTCAATCTTAAAAAAATATTTTTGAATTTTTAAAAATTCGAAACAAATGTTGTATATAGAAGAAAATGCAAATAATAATTGGTCCTTTATGAATTTGTTTGGATTTTTTCTCTAAAAATACTACAAGAATCTATGTACAAGAATATAAATTGACCGTATAAAAGAAAAGAGGGACTCAATCAGAGATGGTGTAGAAGTAATCACTCTCTTTTACGTCACTCCCTTTTTTTCAATCGTTTTTCGTATTCAAATACTCTTACGAATAATAAAAATAGGTGAACAAGGAGAACTTTTTAAAAAAAAAATTACAATTTTTGCATTTACAATGGAGCGATTGGTGATCGCTGACTCACTGTTGCTAAACCATTAGCCAGAAGTCAGTAATTTAAAGCAGGTTTTAGAGTGAGCAGCTTAAGAGAATGAGACAAGGTGTGGATTATAGTTTGGTAAGTCTGATCCGACCCCGAGTGACCCAAACTAAAACCGAGAATTTTACAAACCCTAACTGACCCGACCTGATGATCAGTGACCCGAACCCAAACGCAACTCGATATTTATTCGAGATTGGGCTGACAATTATTATGCTTAATATTGATCAAAATGAAAGTGATTGAGTGTTTAAATTGATTCACTTTACCTAATAATGAAGTAATCAAATCAAATAATGGTTAAAAATCTAATTTTAATGATAAAAAATTGAATTAATGCGATAAGTAATCTGACTCGATAACGACCGACCCAAACCAAACCCGACCCCACACGTCATCTGACCCGAATTGACCCGCCCCAAATCCATCTCGTCCCAAAATAACCCAAATCCGATATGACACGGCCCAAACCCTATTCAACTAACTCGATTACACCCTCTAGTGTGATCCGACCCGAGTGACCCAAACTAAAACCGAGAATTTTACAAACCCTAACTGACCCGACCTGATGATCAGTGACCCGAACCCAAACGCAACTCGATATTTATTCGAGATTGGGCTGACAATTATTATGGTTAATATTAATCAAAATGAAAGTGATTGAGTGTTTAAATTGATTCACTTGACCTAATAATGAAGTAATCAAATCAAATAATGGTTTAAAATCTAAATTTAATGATAAAAAATTGAATTAATGCGATAAGTAATCTGACTCGATAACGACCGACCCAAACCAGACCCGACCCCATACGCCATCTGGCCCGAATTGACCCGCCCCAAATCCATCTCGTCCCAAAATAACCCAAATCCGATATGACACGACCCAAACCCTATTCAACTGACCCGATTACACCCTCTAGTGTGGTCACTATGGAAAATCACAAATTCTCATTTGTGACGGGCATATCCGTCGCAAGCTTGCGACGGGTCAAATACAACTCACATGGGGAGATAAAACAAAAACAAATTGTCTAGGCAGTAGCATTCTGTTTTGTCTTATCTACCCATGTGAGTAATATTTGACCCGTCGCAAGCTTGTGACGTATATACCCGTCACAAGGGAGACTTGCTGATGGAAAATTGGAAATAAGGAAAGAGACAAGGGTAAAGTAGACAAATCCTAAGAGGTGTGTGGTGACTGCAGTGCAATATTTAATTAAAAAAATATAAAAGGGAGGCCCGAATAGTATAGAACCGGACCCGAGAAAGAGAAATTGACCGCATAAAAAAAGAATAGGAAGGCCTGAATCAGAGATGGTGTTAATCTAAAAATCCTCGAAATCTCTCTCTCACATCTCAAACAAACAAACTAACTCAAAGTCTCCTCTTAACTCACATGAGATGGCATTTCACGTCGCTTGTCCAATTACTTGGTAATTTTAATTCATTATTATTTGTATTTCCCCCCTTTTTATTTTCTTTTAAATCTTTAATTTCATTTTTATTTCATCTCTAACATTCTCTCTTTCCCCAAACAGCAAGCGGATTTGCTTCTGCACTCTAGGGTTTCCGCGTAAGTTACAGACCCCCAATTCCAAATCTGATTTCTTAATTGAAATCTCGCGTCTCGAGGATTTCTTGAAGGATCCTTGGCTTTTTAGGGTTAAGGATGGTGCTACCGTTCAAGTTCCTGTCCCTACTCTTCCTCCGCCTCCGCCACCGCCTCTCTTACCGCCTGTGTTGAATCATCTTGACGATGCTGCTGCGGCGCAGGAGTTGCTTTCTGCTCAGACTAAGCGTGCTGCTTTGCAGAAGAAGGCTGCTTCTGCTTCTCTGGCTGCTGAGGATTTTGCCCGCCGCTTCGAGTCTGGGGCGCTCCTGGTATTTACCTTTCTTGTCAATTTTATGGATTTTTTGGGGTTTCGATTTTGCCTGTTTTAATTTTGCCTGTTGGACATTGATTTGTAATTAGGAAGGTGAAATAGTAATGCAATAAGGTGAACTAGGAAGAAAATCGGAAATTTCATTCTTCTGCCAGTTGATCATCTGTAGTTTTAATGCTTTAGTGTAGTGGTGGAACCGGGATTTGTAGTTAGGGGGAGAATGTGGAAGCAGGATTTGTAGGTAGGTGCCGAATTAGTGATGCAATAAGGTAAGCTAGTGAAAAAGATTGAAAATTTTAATTGTCAATTTTACGGATTTTGGGGGTTTTCAATTTTGCCTGATGGTTGTTATTGATAGTCCTGGTGCTCGAGCTATAGTGGTGACACCGAGATTTGTAATTAATTAGGTGAAGTATTAGTACAATAAGATGAACTAGGAAAAAATTCGAAATTTGATTCTCTTTCTAGTCTTATTAATCCGTTTTCTATCCTTGTTTTCAACTTTTGGGATTTTTACCTATTTGCCAGTTGATCATTTATAGTTCTGATGGTTTAGTATCGCAGTGGAACCAGGATTTTTAGTTAGGAGGCAGAAGTTTTCATGGGGAATGAACTAGTAAATAGTAATATGAGAACGCGGGATTTGTAGTTAGCTAGAACTAGTGAACATTCCTTTGATGGTTGATCATTGTGGATTGTGGAAGTAAGATTTGTAGGCAGGGGGTGAAATAGTAATGCAATAAGGTAAACCAAGGGGACAAAATCGGAAATTTAAACCTTACAAGTTTAGAGTTTTTCATTGGTTAGGGGGTGACCGTGTTGCTAGTTTCCCTTAGTTCCGCTACTGTCTGGCTCATTTTTGGTCTTTAATGGATGACGAGTTTATTGATTTGGAAGTGTGATTTGATAGTAGTTTTCAGTGATGACATTTTCACAATTCGTAGTTGAGGATTTTGGAGTAGTGCAATATTGCTAGTTGATCTTGATAGTTCTGGTGTTCTAACTATAGCGGTGGAATTGTCATCTGTAGATAGGAGGGTGAAATTTGAGGGGAACTAGTAACTATACAATAACAGTACGAGGGTGAAATTTGAGGGGAACTAGTAACTATACAATAATAGTGCGATAATGTCAATTAGCCAAAAAAGCAAAAACAATTTAAGCTAAAAGTTTTGATTTTTTTTGATTTTTTGGGGAGTGTTCCTGTTAGTCACCGCTAGCTCTGCCTCTCTGACTACCATCTAATCTTTTGTCGTTGATACCGGACAAGTTTATTGCTTTGGGAGTGTGATTTGTTATTTGCTGCTAGTTTTCAGTGAGGACATTTTCAAACTCGTAACTCTATTGTAGGTCAAGTTATTTCACATTGTACATGTACTTATTATTGTTTTTTGAAAACCCCTGTGACACCATAGATTGTGTATGATTTGTGTTTGAATGTATTTTTTTGTTGGTTCAGGAAGTACCGAAAGATTCTGCTGCACAGGATCCGGGGCAAATGAATGAGAATGTTAATGCAACTGTCAATGTGAACGGGAATGTTAATGTCATGTGTCGGTTATGCTTCTCTGGTGAAATGGAAGGCACCGAGAGAGCAAAGAAAATGCTTCCGTGCAGAACTTGTGGCAAAAAGTATCATAGGAATTGTTTGAGAACTTGGTCTCAACATAGAGGTTTGTTTTGAGCCTACTAGAGTACTAGCTACCACGTCGTACCTTTTTCTAACTTAGTCAGTACTCGGTATCTGATTTTTTTGTTGCCCTGCAGATCTTTTTCATTGGAGTTCGTGGGCATGCCCCTCCTGTCGTACATGCGAGGTAATTGCCTTTTGCAACCTCTCTCTGTCCTGGGGTAAATTGCATCTGTTTTGCTAGCCATAATATGTGTAGACTGCTTTCTAATTTTATTGTTATTTGCAATGCTCTGAAGCTTTTAGATTGCAGGAAGAGAATCATTTGTTTCTGCCTGTCTTGTTATGATTTTTGTGTTTTGGTTTATGGTAAAAACCAGATGTTTGGTTTATTGATTACTTTACAAACTGTGTTTTCTCAGGTTTGCTGCCGGACTGGGGAGCCCGCTAAATTTAAATTTTGTAAAAGATGTGATGGTGCTTTCCATTGTTACTGCATGCAGCCGCCACATAAGGTTTTCTAGATACCTTTTGTCTCTGTTTAATTCTTTTTCATTAGTTATTATTGTGTTGTTCTGTTGTGCTCTGCGCATGCTTTATATGCATTTTGTTTGTGCAGAATGTTAGTTCTGGACCGTATCTGTGCCCTAAGCATACAAAGTGCCACAGTTGTGGGTCAAATGTTCCTGGAAATGGTCTGAGTTTAAGGTATGAACGTCCTTAATTTACATTTTTTATTAACATTTTTTCGTTGAATTGATCGCCTTTTAATTATAACTGTATTTTGATCCCTCTTTTCTCCACTATGGCTCTTCATTTGTTCATTTATTGAATATTGCAGGTGGTTTTTGGGGTATACTTGTTGTGATGCCTGTGGCAGATTATTCACTAAAGGCAACTATTGTCCTGTTTGTCTGAAGGTATGGTTACCTTTACCTTTCTGTTTATGTGAACTTAGAGACGTCATCATGTATCCTGAGAAGTCGTGCGTCGTGCAGAGTTATTGCCTTTAAGACTACTGTTTTATGCCTTGAAAGAAATATCAGCAGACAATATGAGCAAAATGAGGAAGGGAAATAAAACAAGTGAAAACAAACAACAGTGGATGTGGAACAAAGCGTGTAACTAAAAACAGTGTTTCATTTCTTTTTATTAATGTTGATCAGTTCTTCTATTCCATGATGTAGGTTTATAGAGACTCTGAAGCTACACCTATGGTTTGTTGCGATATTTGCCAGCGCTGGGTGCATTGCCAGTGTGATGGAATCAGGTTAATTTTTACCTAGTCACTCTGTTTGTCTCTGTTTTCTACCTGTATAGTTTATAGCTTGAAGTTATTTGTTATTGCAATGACCTGTTGCTGTGTCTAATAATTCTTTCCGTAGTCCTTTCTTAGGAGCTGTTGTCAGTACTCAGTACTATAACCCTTTTTATTTCTAATGATCCCCATTAGTTCTGATAGTCACCCTAATTTACTATAGTTGGCTTTGCACTTTGAAGGATAAACTTGCCTTCATCTTCCCAACACGCGTAACCTTATCACCCTACGAGCTAACTAGTTTTGGCTGTGTTGTATATGCAGCGAGGAAAGATATTTGCAGTTTCAGATTGATGGAAATCTTCCATATACATGCTCAACTTGTCGAGGTGAATGTTACCAGGTGTGTTGATGAATTGCTTTCTAAATTATTAATATTGCGAATTTGCAATTTCTTTCTGGTCTAATACACTTCTCATTTTCAGGTTAGGGATCTCGAAGATGCTGTGCAGGAGCTCTGGAGAAGAAGGGATGAAGCAGATAAAGATTTAATTGCAAGCTTGAGAGCTGCTGCAGGATTGCCAACTCAGGAAGAGATCTTTTCAATTTCACCTTTCTCTGATGATGAAGATAATGGTCCAACAAGAAGTTCAAAGTTTTCTTACAAAAGTTTGACAGAGTCTTCCCCAAAGAAGATCAAGGATCCATTAAAAAAGTCGCAGAGTAAAAAATATAATAAGAAAAAGGGTTATCAGACACCTTTGGCCTCTAATACTGAGTTCAAGCTTGAAGAGCACCATGAGACTCACTCAGTTGGGTTCAGAGGGAGCGAAGATATAGGTGTTATCCATCCAGATGGACCAGCACTAATTTCTTCTCCCATTTCTGGAAATTTTAGTTCTGACAGAATTGACCCCATGAAAAAGCAGGGCAGTTTAAAACGCAAATATATGGATGATATTACTAGGACCAATGCTGACAGACTAGGTGCTATATCATCAATAACGAACAACAAGATCAGTGATGCTGGCATTAGTGAGGATGTGGGAAATACTGCCAGCAAACTCAAGGCCGTGAAGGGAACAAAGCTAGTTATTCACTTGGGATCGCGAAATAAAACAATAACCCACTCTCCAAGGTCTGATTCTTCAAGATATCAGAGGGAGCGAGATATGATGGCGTTAAGTGGTGAGTCTTGTGTTTTTGACCTTTAGATAGCTTCCTGTGTTGCATGACTATGTTGTTTGCATCTGTTGGTCATATATGAAGGATTATAATAACATCTATCTATAGCGTATATGACATAGCACTATTTTCTCGGGCTTTGTTATATATTAATACATTTTCCTGTATTCTGATTGCATTTTTCATGTTTTTGTTTAAGACTTCTGGGTCTGCATTTGTCTTGAGTGTAGAATGTTACTTCTTCCTTCTGCTCGCAAATGGCTATCAGATAGTGACATTTTCCGTTGGCATATTTTTTTACCATGAAATACATAAGATACACGTCAGATTACTCATTGGTTGTTAAATGCATCCCTGGCGTTGGTTAGCAGGAGGAAATGAAGCTGTGAGTCAGCATAGACAGCGTGACAGTGCGACGGAGAGACTAGATGGCGCTGAAAACTCAGATGATGGTATTACAGACTTGTTATTTTGTGTATTTGTGTAGATAGTTATTCGAAATGGTCATATGACTCCCTTTCTGTGTGAATCTGCAGGTTATGGAGTTCATAGCCCCGCCCCCCATGCAGTAGAAGAGGCAAAACCAAGGGAGCGTAACTTAATAAAGCTTGTTAAGGGCAAATTTGCACCTTCTGACACAAATGCTAAATCTGACAGAGGAAATGGATTGTTTATTCCTGAAAAAGCGCAAATTATGTCTTCAAAGAGACTCCGTGAAGTGGATGTCGGTACCGAAGGCCTTCAATCCACTGTATCAAAAGGTCAGAGGTTGTCATTCAAAAGGCACCCTGAGAGCATTGACATATCTGGTGACAGTCACAAGACTAATAAGGCAGCCTCGTCATTTGTAGAGTCCTCTCCTAAGGACTCGAGGCTGTCGCTAAGATTGAAATTCAAGAGCCCTTATCTGGGCTCTTGGGCTCCACGGAGTGATGAAGAAACGGTATCTGTCAAGGGTCAAAGGTCAAAGAGAAAAAGGCCATCCCCTTTAATAGAAAAGCCTACGCATCAGGACGAAGATGCGACAGCATCACAAGGCCAAAGGAAGGAAATGGGGGACGATACTTGGATATTGAGTAAGTTGGGTAGAGATGCTATAGGAAAGAGAGTTGAGATTCATCAACCATCTGATAACTCCTGGTAAGTGTGCATCTTCATGTGTCATACTTTATCTGATTGCTCTTGATAAAGATGCTTGCCAATCACCATGACTTGGTAGACAAAAACAATGATTTCCTGATTGTGTTATTCAATCAAATAAAAAAGTGTTAAAAGTTTTTGCATTTAGCTGGCCTATAGACCAAATTATCTTGCCATAGTGCAAGCATCTACAGTGGGTTAATTGGTGATGGTTCCTGTTTTGCAGGCATAAGGGTATTGTCAGTGATATGTTGGAGGGGACTTCGATATTGACAATAGATCTTGATGATGGGAGAGCCAAGAGATTGGAAATTGGGAAGCAAAGAATCAGGCTTGTCCAACCGAAACAAAAGAAACTGAAATCGTGAATATTAATAAGCCGGCAAGTTGATGTATCCTCCTTGAAGTTGCCGTCACAGTTGTAGACATTTCTGGCCCCTGCACACATTCCCTGCTCCTTTGTCTCAGCTCAAGGCACCGGCTCCTCGACATATTTCCTGCTCCTCAGCTCAGCTCAAGGCACTGGCTCAGATCTTGCTGTGTACCCCTTGGTTTTGCTAGTTCTCGTGTATCTCATACAGTAGTGACAAACTTAAATGTAGGAATTTTTTTTTCCAGAATTTGTGGCGGGTATTCCTACTTTGTTGTACATGAATCATGATTAGGAATCTGCAGCCTCAACTGGTTGTCAACTTCATTGCTCAAATAATCATCAATATCAAGTTTGGTAATTTTTTCGAATTAAAGTTCATCTATTTGTTTAATTTGAAGAGTTTTTGAAAGGGTTCATCTCCTTTTTATAGGAAAGGAGTATGCGGCAATTTTCTGTTGCCATTATAGGCTTTCATATTCTTCTCTGTATTCCTAAACACCACATTAGTGTATGATACATATCCAGTGGTGGATGTCAGGAAGACATAATCCCAAAATTTCAGTAAATAAGAAACCCGACACAAATACACAATCATCAGGATTACACAGGTGGTGGCGGCAAATCGAGGAGCAGCCAAAAGCCAACACAATCATCAGAATCAAGATCCTCTTGGATGGCAAGAAAATGTAGGCCTCCACTAGCTTTCTTTGCTGCTTCCCATGCCTCGGCTTCCGAAGTCATCTCAGGTGTCTTTGTGTATGTGGCGTATGTATATCTGGTCGATAATCCAACTGATAGAATCAAACTACCCCGTCCTGTATCCGCCTCAATGGAGCTCACTTCCAAACCATTCATCCAAGCTGCATTCAACACCATGTACATGACCAAATAGGATTATCTTCGGGAATTGGTATGAAAAATGAAGACAAAAGACATAGCAGAGCACTAAGCATAGCATTCCTCCTAAAAAAACAAGGCAGAGAGGTGATTTTATGGTAGTATCAGAGAAACAAAGCGATAGGACAACGCACCTGCCAATGGTTTAGCTCGGGAAGTTGCAACAGCTAGCCCAGGGATTAGTGCCTTGTCATCAATTTCATAACCCAGTAAATCCAAGTCTAGAGTGGCCCCAAATGCCGATTTATCCAGGGATAATATCTCTTCCTGCACCGCTGAGATACGAAAAAAGCTAAGACTAAAAATAAGTAACATGTACACACATCCTTCTTCATGGGATAGTGTTCAAATTAAACAAGCAAGATGGCAGGATGTACCTGAATAAGGCAACTGAACGAAAGCCCATCTTTCCCCAAACAGATTTTCAGGGAGCTCCATAGGAAAAGGGTTATCTAATACCATAAGAGGTTTTGATCCTTTCTGAAACCCTGGATGGCGTTGATAGATTGTCTCGTACCGTTCTTCCAACCACAAAAGTAATGATAAACACTGTAATTCAGGTCAAATGACACGACATCAACCACAATACTGCGCGATAAGGGAACATATATGACAGAAACAAGAAGCAGATCCCGGTTTATTGGTACCCAAAATCGGTACCATCAACCTGGGTTTGGGGTCAATCACAAACTCCGTGAGAGAGTAGTAGTTGGTACCGAGATTGAGTATCACCCTATCAGTATGATGCTGTTAAAGGTAAGTATGTTTACCCTTTTACTCGGAATTGGCTTGATATTAAGCTCCTTGCATGCCTTTGTTATAATTGTCTGAAGTTGAGACCTACACTTAATAAAATTGCATTACAGTCCAAAATCAACGAGTTTAGATCACCCGTCCCACTTTTGAGAGAAAGGATACCACACAAAATGGGACAGAGAATTCGCTATGGTAATCAAAGCGAAAAACTATGATAATGTAGGAAGCATAAGACCTGAAAAAGCGGATTTTCTGAGGGAGAGGAAGGCCTAATTCATCACAAATGGCAGCAATGGCATTCTTCAAAGTAACACTATTAATAACATTGTTAGGAAAATACTTGGTGTATTGAAGAGACAATGAGTTATCACAAACAACAAGCTCCCATATCTTTTTACCACGAATATCGAGAATGGGCCTGGAGCAGAAGTCCAATTCCCACTCGACGATGCTGTCGGGTTGAGTTGCAGGGTCAAGATAGCTCATTTCAACAGTAGGGTCATCATCAACTTCAATGGGGTCTGCCTCTGAGACTGAGCTTTCAGAGACGGAATTGATCGGGTGGAAACGGTGGCGTTTAGACGGGTTGGTTATTGATAGTATGTGATGATGGTGAGCTGCTGCAGCTGCAGTAGTGGTGCAGGAAAATTGAGTTGGTTGTGAGGAGTAAGAGAAAAGGGAAGTTGGTTTGCAGGAAAGAGGAGAAGAAGAAGAAGGGTCTCTGAATTGGGTGTGATGGAAGCTTAGAGTTGCCATTGAAGGACTGCTACCTGCTGGTGCTAAGTGATAAGGAGGAGGAAGTGATATCAGAAGGAAGGGAGAATGGGGAATTACTTCTCCACCACAGACATGTTGTATGCTGTTTACCGAATCAATATACCAAGTAGATGGCTTTTGAACTTCACGAATTGTTTAGTTTACTTTGTGATAATCGGGTCATTCCGGTTTGTGCTGGATTAATAACAAGTTAGGGCCGGTCAGTTACTCATTTGACAATCTTGAACTTCACGAATTGTTTAGTTTACTTTGTGAACAAATATTAAGACAGTGATGTGTCTACTTTTTATATGTTTACTTAACAAAATACCCTCATTCTACACCTTTTTGAACTCACACACAAAAAAAAGTTGATAAGGGTAATTTGGGTCATTTAATTGAGCAAAGATATCCCTATAAGAAAACGTAAACAATCAAATGGAACAGCCTAAAATAATAAATATAAACAATTCAATGGAACGGTGGAACTTTTTTTTTTTCCCTTTTAAAAAAACAAGGCCCTAGAGTCCAAGACTTCCAAATTTCCCATGTTTACTTATACGATGTTATGGGTGGTAATATATAATTTGTTTCCTTCAAATAGACAACAAAGCTGTAGTAGCACATTGGCAAATCTCTTGATGTTAAAAGATTCCAGGTTCAACTCCTGGCTACAGCAATTTTTAATTTTTAATTTTAATTTTTTTTCCTAAGTTGGGCCTAGATCTGTAAACCGTACAAAGGTGACCCAAATTGGATTGAAGCCCAACCCAAAGATATAAAGCGGTGAAAGTATGAGTTTTGTAGAGAGCAGGAAAGCATAAGCAAAGAGGAGGCATCAGGCATTCATTCAATTTGACGCCACAAATTGAGGCGCATCATTCACTGTTAGCCTTACCTTCTCTCAAACGCACCGCTTCCTCAGGTATTACTCGTCATACTCCTCGCTCCGTCCAATCATTTGTTTACGTTTTTTTATTCTTCGTCAAGGGTACTTGAACAAAAGCTACTACTATAATTAATTTTTCTTTGTATAGCCATTTTTCCTCGCTTCATAACCGAATTAATGGCGTATTTTGATTTCAAACTTTTGTTTGCAATACTCTAGCTCACAAAGATGGTTACTTATGTTGATGTTGATTGTTGAGCTGTGTATTATGTTTACAGAAGCCATCTTGGATTCTTTATGCTGAATGATTGTATCTAGTTCTAAAGATTTGGTTTCGCAATTCCAAGTCTTGACCTTTTTCACCTATGGGTATAAAAAGAATTGACCCTTTTTTATGGGTGTAGTAAGATTTTGTCAATTACCATTGGATATGCTGTCAGGGTATTTATTTTTGCTGGAGGGTCGGAATCCGTTTGTGAATCTTGCATAGAAGCCATATGGAATTACGTTTTTTAATTCTTCGTCAGGGGTATTTTAATAAAAGCTACTACTCTAATTTTCCATTGTATAGCCATTTTCTTCCTTCATAACTGAATTCATGCTGGATTTTGATTAAAAACTGTTGTTTAGAATGTTCTAGCTCACAAAGATTGTTTCTTTCGTCGTAACTTCAGAAATCAGAAGTTACTTATGTTGATGTTGAGCTGTGTATTTCGTTTAGAGAAGCAATGCTGGACTATTTTATATTAATGCTCATTGATTGTATTTAATTCTATGTTGGGTGATTGGGTTTCAGGATTCTAAAGTCTTTGCCTTTCACTTTGGGTAAAAAAGAAGAATTGACCCTTTTTATGGGTGTAGTAAGATTTTGTCATTACCATTGGATTTGCTGTCAGGGTATTTATTTTTGCTGGATAGAAACCATATGGGATTATGTAGAAGTAGTGTTTCTATAAAGTGCCGTTTTGGATGCAAATTCAGCCATGTTTTCATTTGAGATTTAGAATTGGCAACTATTTTCGGTGGGAGAAAGGTTTCTGTTATTCAATGTTTAGACCCTTCACATGGTATGTTAATATTCTAGTTGCCACCAATCAAAGCTGCCTGTGCTAGGGTATCTTGTAGTCTGCTTTCGTGCATTATCTTATCATCTTGGGTATGTAACTACTACTAATAGTTATAATTTGAATATTTAGTTTGAACGTCAAAAGCCTTGACGTTTCGCCTATATTGAGCACAAAAAGAGAAGTCTGTGTGAGGGCTGCTTTAAGTTCTGAGTTGGGACCACTAAACACTGCCTCCGATAGTTTATGTGGATATATACACTTCTTTGTTCTCTGCGTGTCAGAGCTTTCTTATATGTTTGCGTAGAGATGTATATTGTGACTACTGAACACTCCCTCCACTACTGTCACGAGTGTTGTTTGTGATTCATATTTGCACTCCTATACACTCCATATTCATGGACGTTATGGTCTGATTAGGGGGCATGATGAGGTCTGCAGGGTACACTCTGGTCACTTCATTCCCTCCTGTTCGATCGATTGCCTTTCATACCCAGTGTAGATATTTGTCGAACTTTACAGCTGAATCAACTATATCGAAGAGACTATACTGCTACAAACAGCACCATACGTTGCACGAAACAGTACCAATGGTGGTGGCCAAGTATTCACCTCCTCGCTTCAGGTTGTGTTTTCTTGCCTAATGCTCTGAACTGCTTCGTTCGTATCATTTCAGAAATGAAATTATGAACAGAATCACACAATTATTATGCTGATGATGCCTTTTGTTGCCAAATTCAGTATTGCCCCTATGATGGAGTGGACAGATTGTCATTATAGGCAACTTGCGCGAATTATATCAAAACATGCTTGGCTGTACACAGAGATGCTTGCAGCAGAGACAATTGTTTATCAGAAGGATAACCTGGTAAGTCAAGTAACTGTTGAATTTGTATCTTAGATGATGGTGTCTCCAGAATCACATATTTGCGAACAAAAGAAGTTAGGTTTGCACATTATCAATCTAAATACTACAGTTTGTTAGAAAATCTTCTCACTCAATTTTTTTTTTGTTACCTTTTTTGTTTACTTTGCTGATTTTCCGGTTTTCTATGCGGATCTCTTTTCCAAAAATTGAATCCTGAATTTCTGCTACATCTCCCTTCTCTTTTTGAAGACAGTGAAACACGCTTAGTGACATTTACGCTACATACAATGCATAATACCAGCCACTTCTCTCCAACTGAATGGATAACTTTTGCACACTTGTGTATGTCACATAGTGTTTCTTTAGTAGTGAATTAATTTAGATAACATTATTTTCTTCTTTGCCTTTGAAAGTGGTGTTACGTGAATTCATTGGTAATATTCTTGTATTCATGTAGCAATATTTTCTGTTGACAATGCATTATTAATTTGTTTCATTGTATGTGAAAATCTCCAGGACAGGTTTTTGGCATTTCCTCAAGAACAGCATCCTATTGTCCTCCAGATTGGTGGAAATAACTTGGAGAATATTGCAAAAGCTACACAACTGGCTAATGCTTATGGCTATGATGAGATAAACTTAAAGTTAGTACTAACTATTTTACGTGTTTACTTAGAATCATGGTCTTTTTTGCAGTTTATTATCTAGAGGCATTTTTATCATTGAACCTCTGTGATCGCTTTGTCTATTTGACCAGTTGTGGATGCCCTAGCCCTAGGGTTGTTGGACATGGGTGTTTTGGTGTACGCCTAATGCTTGATCCAAAGGTTAGAAGCTATTAAACTGATTTTGTAACTCTAAATGAGTAATCAATTTTATTTTAATTTGTTTGATTCCCAAGTTTCCCTAACATGATGACTTCTTGTCCTACGCAAGGGAAGTTTGTTGGCAAGGCCATGTCTGTAATTGCTGCAAATACAGATGTTCCTGTGACAGTGAAGTGCCGTATCGGTGTGGATGATCATGATTCTTATGATGAGCTATGTAAGTATTTCCTTCTGGAAGCAGTTTTTCTGAAGTCTGTTTTTTATGTTGCCTCGAGTCTTTTGGATGGTTAATTTTTCGTGTGATGTATTTGAGAAAGTTCACTAAATGCTTCCTGATACTCACGCGTTAACCTAGTGTTTCGTTCCTTGTTTCCAGGTGATTTTATTCATGAAGTGTCTTCATCTTCTCCAACCAAACACTTTGTCATTCATTCGCGGAAAGCACTTCTTAATGGGATTAGTCCAGCTGAAAATCGAACAATTCCTCCGCTGAAGTATGTATTACAAATTCTTTTTTGGAAGGGCTCCACCTTCCAGAGCCTTTTTGAGTTGTCATTCATCACTAATCTAATAAGATGTCTTAAGTATAATTTTGTTTGGTATATGTAGAAGTCGGTTGAATATTTAGAGAATTAATTGAAAATGTGGTATGTTTGTAACACAGATATGAATACTATTATGGCCTCGTACGTGATTTTCCTGACTTGCAGTTTACTATAAACGGAGGAATAAATTCTGTTGAGGAGGTAAAAATTCTGCCTAACTTCTCTTTTTGTTTCCCGGTCAATGCTTTTTACATTTTGTACGAGTCCGTATGTTTTGTTTTTGGGGTGGAGAAGGACCACCTTTTATGACGACTATGTCACCTAGATACAGAATTGTGTCCTGTTCATTTCTTATATAGTCTGCCTGTATATGTTCATGGTTCTTTCATATATTTCTATCTACTTTTAGAAATGCATTTATTGGGGCTTTTGGTCTGTTTTTTGTTTTTTTCCCCTTATTTCTCATTCTGTTTGTAGGTGAATTAGTAAGTTCTGAAGTCATTGCTCTTTCTCAATGGGGATTTTTGGGAGTTTTGGTAGAGTGTAGTACTGTAGTTTAAATTTTCATTCGTAGTTGGATATTTCTTCGTTACTTTTTCTTTTGTGATTTTTCTTGCGCTTCCTTATATCTGTGTGTTCTTTGTCAATCTCCTTGGTAGCTTGGTTTATGTATTGGATTTTGGTGCTAAATTTGTCTTCTGTTGTCTGTTAAATTGGTTTAAAGGTTAATGCAGCATTGAGAGAAGGTGCTCATGGCGTAATGGTTGGACGTGCTGCCTACTATAAGTGAGTTCAGCAGTGGTGAAGTTTGTTATTTCTATATACTCGTGATAATACTATGGTATTGCCATACATATATGTCGTTAGTACGCACAATAATTCTATTTTATGGATGGAACTTTGAGCAAGAAGAAATAAAATATTAGTCTTTTCTGAAGGAAACCATTTGTAGACTATGGACACAAAAACGGCTCAAATGCACTGCCTTGCAATTGATCTTGTTCCGCTCTTTGAGAGTATGAGCTTGCATAGGCTTGTAATTTTCTCAAAACCTTGCTTTGACTGGAAATTTGATGCATAATACTACCTGGTCGTTGTTGAGTACAATTTCAACACTGGATTTGAAATTTTGTTGAGTACATATATCAAGTTATTAGATGACGTATGCTTATCACAAATTCTCACCTAAGATGTTCTTATAAGGTTGCATGCATCTGAAATCTGAACCTGCAGATCATACTGACTATGAAATCCATATTAGGATGTTAATTTTGTTCTGCCAAATGCTCTCTCTACTTTTGAGTGATGGATATTTCTATTCTATAGCCCTTGGCAGGTGTTAAAACATGTAGACAGTGAAGTCTATGGGCTTCCTCCTTCAGATCTTACCCGTCGACAGGTTAGAATTTCAGATTGAGTCTACAGATGATTTACCATGTGTTTATGAACATCTGGGCTATTACTAATATTTTCTCTGTAGGTTCTGGAGAAATACCAAGAGTACGCAGATTCTGTGCTTGGCCAACATGGTAACAACAGACCAAATGTTAGGGATCTTGTCAAGGTATGCATCTCAGTAGCATCCTACTAGTATTTGGACACCTGCATTTGAGATGGAGCAATAAGTTCAAGATGGATAGATTAATGGGAAACCACTAATTCTCTTTTGGAGTTGAACCTTATACAAATGACATCTTTATTCAAGAATTAATAAGAAATAGGGGAATCCCATTTTGCATCGAAAACAAAGACAAATATACTTGCTTAATGGATACTCCTCTACCGCGGTTCGACATATTTAGATTTATAGTACTAGAATTCCGTAACTTCAAAAAAAATTCCTTTTCGATGAAATAGGAATAGTTCCTCCATTACTACATTTTATTTGGTCTTCCTACATTTTTTTTCCGAACAGTTCCTCTTAATAGTCACTGAATGAAAACCATTGGCAAGGTTTTATAAATAGCACAATACTTTTTCAGCGTTTGTGTGAAGTTGTGTTTTCTTGATTGACATCCGACGTAGAATAAACTGTTCCATTCTCATGTAATGCTCCGTGACTTGCCTTATACAAATGACATCTTTATTCAGATTGTTGAGTCTACAGACTTACAGTTCCTCTTAATAGTCACTGAATGAAAACTATTGC
>JAGPOY010000243.1:11842-39176 GCA_018983105.1 Silene uniflora | reverse complement strand
GGTTGTATAAAAACGTTGACAAGAGTGTAATTCTATAACGAGGTTTTGGAAACCGTTAAACGTTTGTTATAACGGTTTATTAAACATTCGTTGTCTATATATCATAACAACGGTTATAACTTAGAATCCGTTATTGTTATGGCGCGCTCTAGGTTTCCGCCAATATTTGGAAAACGGTAATCTAAGTATCGTTATTATTTGCTCTAATCCGTTATGATACCCTCGTTATTGATGGCCAGATGTGGCGTAGTGTATATGTTTGATTATAATGGATGTTTACATTTATTGTGATAATGTCTGTACTTTCAGTCCAATTGTCACCCTGTCAACTACAGATTATGTTAAGGTTTATGGTGTCGTATATCAGATCAATGTCTGTACTTTTAGTCGTAATGTCACCCTGTCAACTACACTGCAATAGATCATAATGACGCATGTTGTTATCTATTTAGTTAATGTTTCCATTTTTCTTCATAATGTCACCCTGTAACTAGAGTAGATGTTGTACACCTAATAAATGTTTCTATTTTTAGTCGTAATGTGACCTTGTAACCAGAGTATAGATTATTAAGTAAATGAAATGTTTTTGGTTATCTGATCAATGTCTTCACCTTCTGGCCTAATGTCACCCTTGACCCTTCCTTTCTGTTTCTCCGCCGCTTTCTTTTTCCCTACAGCTTTAATACCAAAACGATAAACAAATTAATACCAAAACTGTAATCATTCTAGTTCAGTTTGTGACCATCTCAATTACCCAACAATTAAGTTTAAAATGGTTACAAAAAAACGTTTACCCAAATACATAACAAGTAACATATATCTACTTATATCTTTAACAAAACTCACCACATTTTAATTGTCCAACACTTAAGATTAAAATGGTTACAAATAAAATTTACCCAAATACTTTAATAATGTCACATACGCACACTTTCAACAAAAATCACCACAAACTTTTAAGCAAAAACACAACAAAAAAATCTGCTAATAAAAGTGGTATCATTTTAAGTCAGTTTGTGAACATTAGTTAACAACAACAAAAGATCTGCTAATAAAACTGGTACTATTTTAAGTCAGTTTGTGACCATTACTTAACAAGTACATCTTTAACGAAATTCACCACATTTTAAGTAGATCTGCCAATAAAAATGACCCCATTTTAAGTCAGTTTGTTACCATCTACATTTTTAAGCAAAAAGTGTAAAAGAACAACAATAAAAGTTGAATAACACAGATCTGCTAAAAAGAACAACCAAAAAGTGTAAAAGAAGACCCAAAAAGTGTAAAAGAAGATCCTTATCAGTTTGCATGTACCATAAACAACAACAAAAATGATAAAAATCAACTATAAAGAAAGATCTGCTAATAAAAAATGATAAAAATCATAAACAACACAAAAAACCAACGATAAAAACCAATAAATTATAGAAGAATACCTCCTCCATTCGAACTTTATGCGTTATTCTTCATAGGTCGACGTTTTGGTGCCATTATAAAACTATTTTATTGGATTTGTTTGCAATTTTAGAGAGAATTTGGGAGAAATCAGATGAAAATTAGAGAGAGAGGAGAAAAGGGATGGTTTTAGGAGAGAAAGAGAGAGAGACGATTTTGGGAGAGATAGAGAGAGAGAAGGTGAAAGGGTGTCAGTAGGTTTATTTTGTGTGGACAAAAAGAACACATTGGGAACATTAATGTCGGTGGGTCAATTCCCAAACCCTAGTCAACTCCAACCCGTTTCGCCCTTAAATGCCACTATCTGCCCCGTCACAAGCTTGTGACGGATACCTCCGTCACAAGCAAGACCAATTGTTAGAACTATTAGTGGAGTATTTATTTAGGATACCCTATCACCATTCGTCCATTCTTACACAAATACTCCCGTCTCCCTCCATTCACATTTGTTCTTCCAAGTCGAATTTATACAATCTCCAAGACGCGACTTTGACCGTATTTTTTCAAATATATATTCATCACTTTTTTTATGAACATATTTTATGAAAGATTGTTTTATGACAAATCCAAATATTTTAGTTTTATGTGTTAGTCTTTTATTTTTTAACTTATTCAAGGTCAAAATTTGATTAACTTTAACACTAAAAAGTCAGATATGAAGGAAATATAAATTAGCCGAAATTCTAGTTGAGTAAAACTAGCACATTTCCATGTAGCATTAAAACGAGTCAAGTATCATCACACTTGTGGATATTAGACAAATACGTTATTTTTCCGTAAATTTTGCTCTTCTCTTATATTACTCCCTCTGTCCCGGTCATTTGTTGACATTTTCCATTTTGGGGTGTCTCAGTCAATTGTGTTGTCCTTTCTATTTTAAGAATGAACTTGATAAGTAATTTGTTCATTCACACTCAGTTTTGTCCACTTGTCATTTAGTAATTGATTCCTTCCTTTATCATTGGTCTTTGTGCCACAACAAATGACCGGGACGGAGGGAGTATTATATTAGTATGTTAAACGACAACATCAACAACATCTTGCCATATATCTAACTTTGGGAAAACTATACGACCATGGTCCCGAAAACCACTGTCGGACCTGTTGCCTGTTGGCTGGCTGCATTTCTCAGCAAGTTGGAAGGAGCAGTTTAGAAGGTAAAGTGAGTTCAAGTTGAGGAGGTTAATGAAAGCATGCGGCAATTCTGGTTATGAAAATGGGTTCAAGGAAGGTAAGGTTGCCAATCCAGTCAGGTAGAGCCTCTAAATTTGTACATCTGTCAAAAGACGGGTATTTTAAAGATGACATATCTCGAAGATGACCTTTGATGTAATATTCACAGCTAATATCGAGATGAGTAAGATTAGGAAGGTAGCTGTTGAGGAAGACTAGAGATGGTCGCTGTCTAGCAGACAGAGTTGGAGGTACTGTAGTTGTTTTCCTATAATAAGAAGCTTCAATTCTCTAAAGAAGCAATGACAGGTAAAAACACGCTCGCCAATAAAAGTAGCACCACCATGTCCGTCTGTAGCACTCGCAATCTTGGAAATGCAGATGTACAATTGAGTTGATGCAGAGACCTCAAAGATTGAAAACTGGTTAGAAATACATTGTGTTTAAAAATTCCCACATGATCAATCAAAGGAAAACCTGGGGACGGAAGAGGAAGAGGAAGAGGAAGAAGGAATGACTGCAATTGCTTGATTTTGAATAGTACGTGAAGATGGGACTTTCCAAGCTTCATTAACTGAGTTTGCGTAAGGCCGAGTGGCGAGTACAATCCATGCAGCTAAGACACTCTATAGCTACACCAACTTTAGTGGGCTTGTCAACACATATTAGCATTGTTAACCAAATTGAATTTTTATAAGAATGTGCTTCAAGTACAATCCTATCTATGAATTCAGTAAACAAGATTTGAGAAGCATTAAATTGACCACACTGTGCCAATGCTAAAATTAGAAACAACAGCTAAGATAAGAGTCCATGTACCACCAAAAGTAACAGAATTTTATTCCTCCACCCCTTAGCGCCTTGCGCATTGTCAAACAAAGGTAAATAACAAAGACGGTAAAATGAACTGCTACATTCAGAGGCCATTCTTTGGTTCTAGAAGGCTCAAAACTGGCTGCATTACTTTAAATTGTGAGGTAGACGCTCTTTGCTTAAATTTCCCTCCTTTTCCAAACATCTACAATGGATGCATGCATGTGTGTGTGCGTGTGTGTACTCCGACAGAGAGAAATAAAATGGAGTTCCAACCAGAAAGACTAGTAAAGATCATGTGTTACCTCAAGCAGTTGTTCATTCTTAAGAAGGCTCCTAACTCGGTAAAATTGATTAGTTAATAAATACTCGTGTCTCAATAATTTGGCATCTCCTTGAGTGCCTGCTCTATTAACACCCTGGACAACTTGGGATCAGCTTATTAGTATAAACCCACAAGAGTTGTTTTAGCAAAAAAAATCACTTAGCCAAGCCACAAACATTATAGATGTATTAATTATTATATGCTTTTAGCATTTCATGTCCTTGTGAGTTTTAAAATGTTTTACCCTATGCTACTCGCGTTCAATTGCAAGTGCCTGAGGAGGCATGATATTGAGCGTCGTACAAAGCTATTTTAGAAGCTTCATCGACTCTATACTTATTATTCTCCTACCAGCAGCAGCTGCATCAAGTAATATTTCTTTCAACTAACATCATTTGCAGAGCTCAATGCTGAAAATATAACAAATGAATACAAAAATGTCAACTTAAGCGACCCATCTATCATATTTAATTAGTTATATGATCAACATATATATAAAGATGAATACAGCATGTAGATGTCTATGGTGTTATAGCCTAAGAGCCATTCAATTATTCAAAATAACCGATAGATTATCAAAGTGTTGAATATGTTTTAGTTTCAAGAGGTCTCCACAAATAACGAATTTGAGTTACTTGAATCAATCACAAAAATCATATTGTCTCGTCACATCAACTTCCATCTCCCTTGAAAAGAGACGAAAAATGAGTTGTCGAAATGGGTTATAATCAAGGCCAAATTTTACCTTTAGAAAAATAAAATTGAACGTTTATAACTAAAAAATACTCCATATTTTATTAAATTTAAATAACGTGTCTCGTTGTACTGTCCTAAATTTCATCGGATGCCGTGTCACGTGTCCGTGTCCGTGTCCGTTTTGGTGTTACCTAGCTAGCAGTTACATCTAAGCATAACTCCCGAGGTTATCGAATCTGAAAATGTTTGTTAAATCATACTCCCTCCCATTCATTATAAGTGTCCCATTGTGAGGAAGACACGGGAATTAAGGAAATGAGTTAAATAATGTAAAGTATTGTAGTGGGGTGAGGTAATTGGAAAGAGGGAAGGTAATGTGGGGTATTATTGTGAGTGAAGTGATTAAAATAAGTATTGTTATAGGGTGAGGTGGGGTATTGTTGTGGGTTGAAGTGATTAAAATAAGTATAAAACATTACCAAAAATAGACAATGGGACATTATTGTGAATAGACGAAAATGGACAATGGGACACTTATAATGAATGGGAGGGAGTACTAAACTAGTATGGGTGTCCGCCTTTGCCCGGGCTACCTCTATTTAGCATTAAAATATATTTTCAATTAACTAAAACTACATTAAAGTTGCATAACTCATAAATTTATCATTAATATATTTTTCTATGATACGAAGTAAATAAATTATGAGACAAATCTACTACTCCCGTTATTACTACTTTACTTAAATCGATTACTTAGCTAATTTTTCATATATACTTCTTTTTGCTTTTATTACATCACATTTGTTATTATATACTCCCTCCCATTCGGAATAAGTGTCTCATTGTGAGGATAACACAAGAATTAAGGAAATGAGTTAAATAATGTAAAGTATTGTAGCGGGGTGAGGTGAGGTAATTGGAGAGAGGGAAGGTAATGTGGGGTATTATTGTGAGTGGAGTGATTAAAATAAGTATTGTTATAGGGCGAGGTGGGGTATTGTTGTGGGTTGAAGTGATTAAAATAAGCACAAAACATTACCAAAAATAGACAATGAGACATTATTGTGAATAGACGGAAATGGACAATGGGACACTTATTATGAATGGGAGGGAGTATTACATTTACTTTCACGTAATTATTGTTACTTTCACTACTTGTACATTAATATTGATAATTTCACTACTACTCCCGTTGTTACTTCTGTTACTTTCACTACTCCCGCTCGCTGCTAACATTGTTACTTTGACTATTCAAATAAGTAGTCTGGTGTTCTCTAAATTTATACTTCAACCAAAACTTTATAATATTTACATTGAAAACTCTTGTTCAGGTCCATTGCACGGTGCTATTGTTTTAAAACTATATAGTATGATTAATTTGTATAGATTTCTTTTATTACATTGAAGTCCATTGATTTCTGGAATTAATATATATACTAGGTTGGGTGTCCGACTACGCCCGGGCTACTTTTATTTACCATTTAAATTTTATTTTCTATGAAATATAATTCGCTAAATTTGGTTCACCTATCCCCCTGTTGGGTGTCCGGCTACACGTTCACTTCTCCCGCTGTTAATATGATTACTTTCACTACATCTCATGTTAGTACTTTTATGTTCACTACTTCTTCGGTTACTGTTATTTCTATAACTACTCATACTATTTTTACGGTTAACCCGTTATTCTTATCAAACTCATATATTTAAATAAACTAATATTTTCTTAAAATCGAATTGTTAGTTAATTTTTCATACTCTCTCTGTTGTTCCTAATGTGACTTTCACTACATGTGTTGTCACTACTATTACTTTCACTTCTCCCGGCGTCATTATTTTTTCTTTCACTGCTCCCGCATTTATTATTGTTAATTTTACTACTCCCGTTGTTGCTACTATGAATTGAATCGTTAGTTAATTTTTCATACTCTCTTCGTTGTTCCTACTGTGACTTTCATTACATGTGTTGTCACTACTATTACTTTCACTTCTCCCGCCGTCATTATTTTTTCTTTCACTACTCCCGCATTTATTATTGTTAATTTTACTACTCCCGTTGTCGCTACTATGACTTTCACTACTCTCGTTGCTATTATTGTTTCTTTTACTACTCACATGGGTGGTTAAATAAATTTGAAATATTAGATTAGAATATTATTTAAGAGTAATAATTATTATTTACTAATTAAATTACAAATCTAATGAATTATGAATTATGAAATATATTATATTTTTTGGAAATCTGAATTGATTTACTTATATTTTAATAGTTTCCGAAATATAACATATACTTATTTATAATTTAAGAAAACTCACCATATTTTAATATTCTCTAAATTTATACTTTTAACCAAAACTATATAATATTTACATTTAAGTCCCTTGTTCAGGTCCGTCACACAGCGCTAGTGATTAAAAACTATATAGTATAATTGCTCTATTAGTGAAACATTAAAATATTTGTCAGCTAATAATTGTCTTTTGGATTGTTAATTTCCATTTTATTTCCGACAATTGAGATCATAATGCCGAATAATTAGCATTATGGAGAAACAAGCATCAATGCATGCATGCAAAGTCGGGTTTTGAATGTCATGAATTTACTTCTTGACTTCCTTCCCCATCTAGCTCTTCATTTCTATAGAAATTTTTCAGTTTAATGTTCTTGATTTTTCCCTCTTCTAAGTTTTGACTCTTTTTGCTCTCTATTTTAGCTTAGGAAAGCTTTTTAGAGTCATTTATCTTAAAGAACAGGGGTTAAATCAAGAACGTAAATATAATTTTTTTTTAGTCTTATTGCAATGCATGATGAAAGCTGAACAATAATTTTATTGGAAAGATCTAAATCCATTAATCTTTCCAAAGATCTATTGGTATTTAAGAAATTAATCATATTGTTTAGATTTCTCATGTGTTTGTCTGATCTTGAAAGCTAGTTTTAGCATTCCCATGTGATACTTTAGCTACTTATCGAGCCTCCGTCTTTGACCTCTTCTAAGGGTCATTAGAGCATCCGCAACGGTGAGGCTCCCCATATTTTCTCTTTCCTTTTCTTATTCGTCCACCTCATTTTCCACTAACTTTTTCATTCACCCTCTCCAATTCATATCTACATCTATACAACAATGAGGTTCCCCAAATTCCCACCCAAATATATGGGAACCTCCCCAAAAGCACACACAAATAGCCTTATTTTTTTTGGGGAGCTCCTCTACAAATGGTGGAGCCTCTAAATAAGGGGAAGTGTTGGCAACAATGAGGCTCCCCATTTGAGGAGAGAGAGGACATTTGGGGAGGCATTTGCCCATCTTTGCGGATGCTCTAATGGTGCACAAAATAGACATTTGCTACTTCTAAAAGGTCAGTAGCAATCTAGTTCATTTCTTTTGCATTTTTAGGTTTTCTTTTTCCCCTTTATTATGTGGGATTGTTGTCTTACTTTTTTCTTTTCGTCTTCATTTTTTTTCTTTGGGCTATGATGTTTTGGACTTTATTTCTTAGAGTCTTCTTATTGCCCTCCTTATTGTTGTTATTATGTTTTCGATGGTATTTTGAAAGGCTTCAACTTTCTATTACCGCTCACATCCGCGAGGATGTTATAAGTTGATTTCGATTGACCTTGTTTATTTACCTTGTCAAAAAAAAAAAAAATGCATGCATGCAAAGTCGTGTTAATACTTTTTTATTTTTTTGGTGAAATTATTTAAAACTAGTCCACCCTTGACAAGTGGCTAGACCTTAATTTATCTAAGAAAGTCATAACTTCTTCAATTTAATTTGTCCAAGAAAGTCCTGTTAATACTTGAAGACGAGCAGAAGCTCATAAAAAATTACTCAGTATTTTATACATAATTGTATCATATAGCTCTAGTAAACACTTGTATAAATAATTTGCTAGAGTATTATTCTATCATGTATATGACCATGTTCTTGGAGACTTTTCACAGCCATATTAGGCTATTAGCTACTCCCTCCGTCTTGATGAGAAGATATCTACTTGCCGATTTGTCAAGCAGAGCCTAAAATAAAGGAGATTAACACGTAATTAAAATGGATAGGGAATTGGAAAATCTGTTTTTCTTTATGCACCAAGGATTCATCCCTAAACCAATTTTCAAGCTGTAGTGTAATACTCTACGGAGTATTTCACAGAGACTAGACTCACCCACCACCGAAATAATTTCAGGTCGACTAACTTGAACTATCTTCACGATGTAGAGAAACAATAAACTTGCCCACCCTCTTTCACATACGCCTCAAGTCGACAGTAGTCAGTCCTCATCCTACACCACGTCTGTTCCAGACTGCCACACACCACGTCCAAGTTTTTTCGTTCAGTTGGCAAGTTTGGTGGAGGTTAGAAGAGCAAAAGAAAAAAAAAAAAAAAAAAAGTTGGCCAAGATAGTTGCAGCACATATTTCATCTCGTGGACCCGTGAAATATGCGCGGAGAGAATCTAGCACATTGTGGAAATTTCCTACATATAACATACTGCTGGTCCTCTTCTTGAACGCGCTTCATCCACAACTTCAATAATTGACTTTCATGACATTATGAAAGTAATTTAGGAACTCATCCCATGTAATCCCCCTTTTATTGGGTAAAATCGTGTCATCCTCTCTAATCCCTCTGCAAAATTACATTTCTATAATCTTTGGCTACAGTACATACCTTGAGTAAGGACCAAAATGGCTGAAACAATATTGGCAGAGTTGGTGAAAACTATTGCAGAGAAAGTGGGTTCCGGAATCTGCAACAAAATAATGTCTGCCAGTGATCTTGACACCAAAATAAGAGGGCTTCAGGATATAAAAAACACGCTTGAAGCTGCACTTCTTGACGCAGATTCAGCGCAGGTGTGCAGTCATTCACAACGAGACATGCTCGAGAAGGTTGAAAACGCACTTGCCAAAATCATTGACTTCCAAGATCCAAAAGCAGCAAAGGCAAAGCAGCAAGAACTCATGAAAGGAAGTAAGTTCACCAAAATGTTCCGCACTTTCTTTTCTTCTTCAAACCAATTTGTCACCCCCTATAGGGATGCTAGAAAGATCAAGGCTATTACAAAGGAGTTAGATCGGATTGCAAGAAATCATTCCCAATTTGGCACCATACTTGGCTCGTCGTCTGTGAACCAAACAGGGATGTTGGCCAATGAATACGGATCTCAGATGAATACGGACTTGGTCATTGGAAGAGATGAAGACCGGGATAACATGGTACGCTTGCTTTTAGACCCTCTCACTAGTACTGAAATGCCTTATGTTGCTTCTATTGTTGGGATGGTTGGAATAGGGAAGACTACACTAGCTCAATATGTGTACGATGATGAAAGAGTCAAGAGTTTTTTCGATTTACGACTTTGGGTTTCTGCAACCCAAGATTTTGATGTCAAGGATGTGTTACAGAAGATAGTGGCCTCTGCCTCTGATGAAAACCCTTTAACCTATGACATGGACCAGCTCCAGCGACGTTTAATTAGAGAAATTACAGGACAGAAATTTCTCCTTGTTTTGGATGGTATATGGGATCACAACAGCTTGAGAGCAAAATGGTTTCAGTTGAGATCATTGCTTGGGGTTGGAGGCCAGGGGAGTACAGTTCTACTTACAACACGTAATGATACAGTAGCTAGAAAGATGGGTAACCAAGATCCATACGTGCTCCGTGATTTGCTAGAAGAGGAGTGTTGGCTTCTCTTTCGGCACATTGCATTTACACAATGGCACGAGCCAGGGTTGGAGTCAATTGGGAAAAAGATTGCACAAATGTGTCCCAAAGTACCCTTAGTCATAACGGCGATTGGGAGCTTGTTAGCTGGGAAACTTACTACCAAAGAATGGGGAGACTTTAAGGATAAGCAGCTCACAAACTGTGCCTCATACGGCCGTGACGTTATGGCCACACTTAAACTCAGCTACGATGAATTGGGTATAGGGTTAAAACTGTGTGTTGCATTCTGCTCTTTGTTCCCAAAGGGGTTCTTGTATGATAAAAACGATCTTATTCGTCTTTGGATTGCCATGGGATACGTTAAACCAGAGTATGCAAACCAAAGCCTAGAGGATGTGGCAGAAGGGTATATGTTGCGCTTAACAAAACGAGGATTTTTCCGACAAATGAAGTTTGAACACAATCTGTCCAATTTTGTTTATATGCACAACTTGATGCATGACCTTGTGGTCTCAATAGCTGGGTTTAAGTATAAACTGGCAGATTCGAGTACGGATGAGTTTGACGAAAGAGTTTGTCACGTTTCATATATGTCAAAGCCAAATTCACTTCAAGAACCTTGGAAAGTCCCGTCTTCACTATTCAAAATCAAGCGATTGCAGTCATTCCTTCTACCTCTTCCAAGAAGAGGTCTAGGCACCCAAGAGCATGTGGGTGTTTTCCTGAAACATGAAGAATTTATAGGCAGGTTTCGATCTTTGAGAACTTTGCGGATACATGGGCTAGGAATAACTAAACTGCCAACATCTCTAGGCGACCTGATCCAGTTAAGGTATCTTGACCTGTCAAATAACCCAATTTGTAAACTACCCACCACAATCACGAAGCTCGTGTATCTTTACTTGCTTAACCTTTCTTACTGCAAGAGTCTTAAAGAGTTGCCCAACGATATAAGCAACCTAGTGATGTTGAGACACCTTATCCTACATGGCTGTCTCAGCTTAAGTCATATGCCCAAGGGGTTGGGGAGACTGACAGAACTCGAAACACTGGACCGTTTCGTTGTGAATAATTCCCTCAGTGGATCCAAGGCTGATTTTGTTTGTGACTTAGCAGACCTATATCATTTCGATAATCTAAAGGGCGTGTTAAGATTGACCATCATCAGTCAATCACAGGACATGGTGCAGGAAGCGAAGGCAGCAAAAATGGAGAGGAAAGAGAGCGTAACACACTTGTATATAAAATTCAAAGATAGCACAAAACAAGATGAGATGATGCTTAATAATCTCCGACCAAATGGCAATCTAAGATGCCTGGGTATAATGAATTATGCGGGAGAGAGATTACCAAGATGGATGAGAGATCAGCTCCATTGCTGGCTCCCTAATCTGGTTGAGATTCGCATATATAATTGTAAAGGCAGCAAATATCTTTGCTCATTCGGGATGCTCTCTCATCTCCGATCTTTAGAGTTGGTGGGCTTACAGAATGTGGAATACATAGAGAATAATATGGCTAGCAATACAAGTGCCGCCTCTGTGAATGAGCTCTCTTGCACTCTTTCATTCCCATCCCTTACAAACCTAATCCTTTCAGATATGCCGAAATTGAAGGGGTGGTATAGCGTTCCAGATACAAGAGAGCCTTCCCAAAATGAGGTTCAGCATCATCTACTCAATGCTATGCCTGCATTCCCCAGATTACGAACGCTGGAAATAGACACGCTGTTGCTGTTATCAATGGCGAGAGTGTTGTTACCTGGCATGGCTGCTTTAGAAAGGCTCACTCTTCTAGGAAAGTTCGCAGAGTCCATTCCAACAGAAGAAACACCAACAGAGTCTTCACCTGTGTCTGTTAGGCTGCAGCCACCTGTAGTCCTCATCAACAACTACCTTCCCAATATTAGTGTTCTAGAGTTTCAGCATGAGCATCAGATCAAAGATTTTCCTGAGGAGTTTCGAGATATGCTGTCTTTAGAGTACCTACATATATATAACTGTAAAGATTTGGAAGCCATACCAGACTGGATTGACAGCCTCACCTCCCTCAAATCCCTTCAACTAGGGAGATGCCCTAAACTGACATCGTTGCCACATGCGATCAGCAATCTCCCCAACTTGAAATCACTAGCCATTTTCAAATGCTCCTGGCAACTTGCAGAGAGATGCCGTGCGCCAACAGGTGAAGACTGGCGTAAAATTCAACATATCCCCAATATCTACATTGAACCTGCTCGTGATGATGGTTCTCAATTCCTTTCAACTTTAGATGAAAGGTTTGATGCTGCTCATAAAGGTCTGTTATTGTAAAGGTAAAAGGGTAAGAAGAGTTAACCTACGAGAAGATTGGAAAAACTACTTAATTATTCCCTGGATCTTTTCCGTTTAGCTCCATTTCCTTTTTTTAGGGGAAATTTGAAAAAGGGGCTAAATGAAAAAATGGACGAGTATTGCAATGCTAGTAACATATATTTATGAATTAAGGGAGTTTCACTTTGTAGATTTATTATTAAACTAAGAAACATATAAAGATCTATTCCCTAATACTCCGTCTCACTCAACAGATTGTTTACATTTGATTAAAATACTCCTCACAAAATAAAATAAAAAAGTGTAAACTTCTTGTTGAGTCGGAGGGAGTATAAAGGAGTGAAGTCAAATACCTCATCAAGCTCGAAATTCTGACCGGCAAGTTCAGGCTTACAAATGATGTTTGATCATGTCAAATCTCAAGTTTACAAACTCCCATATGTTCTCTTAGCTTATAATTAATCTGGACTAAGCCAACATTTATTCTAAACTAACCAACCAATGTAGGTTTATCACACCGTACTAGAGACCGAGTTAGCAATAATAACGACCAAAAAGACATCATCAACCCTATTAACTCTTATGTGCATCAGTACCTAGACCAAATTTTATTCCTAAAAAAACTAACACTAATTCGCAAGCGCTAATTTACCCTTTTTTTTTCCTAATTGTATAATGCAACTCGAACTAAGCCACAATCACACTAGAACTAAGTCAATGTCAACAATAAGTTGCTTTCGCTCTCTTAACTATATGAAGTGCTCATATATAAGCTTTAAAAAGCCAGTAAAGTCAGGATGTTCAAAATGAACGATAGGGCTACAATCAATGTCCAACTTTAAAAAAATTGCAATAGTACCTAGCTTAAGCTCAAACTTGGGCGGGTGAACTGCTATACTAGGCACTAGCCAAGCTCAATCTTTGAGTTTAAGGGGCTCGTTGAGCTTGGAGCCGATCTCAAACTTAGACGAGCTCGATCGCATGTCAGCTCAGATAATGCCCTACTTAAATCATTGCTTATAACTAAACAGAACCAATTTAAAAGGCAATTAACATGCAGTTAAATTGGATTGGGAGTTGGGAGATGCGTGTTTCTTCTGCACCAAGGCCCAAGGGTTTCATATATCTCGATGGGAATTCTGAATTTGAGTGTAATAAACTCTTTTTCCCACACACTATTTAGACTCCATAACAACCGAAATAATTTGAGGTTGGCTAACCTAAAGTATCATCATGATGGAGAGAAACAATAAACTTGCCCAAGATCTCTTTACCACGTTACTGAAATGCATCTGCCTTGAGTCATGGGAAAGTATCAGCCCTCATCAATGCAGATCAGGGTAAACAGATCAGGGATTATGACTATTCTGCAGGAAAGAACTCTATTTTGTAGGATGTAATAGCATTCTAATTTGTTTTCTCCACAGTGGTGCACACAAGAAATCAACAAAGTATATTAGATAGATTAACGAAAATAGACATAAAGCCTTTAGTCCTTTCCTCTGGAGAACACAAGCTGAAGTTACAGATGCTGCCATTATTAACCAGTTATGCTGGGAATTATTCACACAGGTTACAGATATTGACAAACTTCTGCACTGCGTTGTGATATTGCGTCCCCTGATAAGATTAAAATTTAGATGTCAATGACGAAGCCTTTAAATCAAGAAATCTAAAAGTAAGACACGCGTAAATTTCTTTAAAGGAATTAAACACCATGTGGCATAATAGTATGCTATTGTGATTAAATAAGATTAGAGGATAGGCTGTAGGAAAGAATATTACTAAAGTAGCATTTAGTTCCCCAGTTTCATACTATCTCAGTATCACCAATTTCACCATGCCACTTGGTGACAAAATGAAAAATGACCTCCTCATGGTAAAACTAATATTAAGATATATTCTAGGGAACACATTAGCATACTGGCATGTAAGTCGAAAACTTTCACACCATGATTGCACAGAAATGTGATTTTAAAACTCAAGGCGACAACCTCATTAAAAAATTAACATAATTCCATCTCATTAACTTAAAAACCAAACTCCTCAAAAATCCGTACCCATCAATAAAAAATAACCTGAAATAGCTATTTTAGGTGGAACACTCTCTCTCTCTCTCTCTCTCACACACACACACACACACACACACACACACACACATGTTTTATTGTCTAAAACGGGAAAGGAATTTCTTGATAAAGGACCCACTCCTTGTAAGGAGTGGTCATCAGCGGTAACTCTTCATCAAGTAGCTCCTTAATACGAAACACCTTGGCTAAAAAGCAACCATTGTGGTTAAAAAGTCACTTTGAATAAAGGGATCTCTTTAATATATTTGCCTATTCAGGGGACTTTGTAAAAAGTTGTTTATTTGTTCAAAAGATGAGGTGGACTGACTAAAAGCATAGGTCAACCTTTCTTATACTATAAGCATTTGCTCGGTCGTCAAGGCATAGTATGAAACAATATAATACCTCCCAGTACAACTGATTGCAGTCCATACACTTCCAGAACTCTAAATTCTTGTTGAACAGACAACTAGGTATCTTCTGAAAACCTTTTGCAGCTTGAATAGCCTCATCGGTTGTTAAGGGTTTTTGGATAAATCTACCATTGCATTTTGTGCACCTTGACATGAGCCGATCCTCGGAAATGTTTAGTTGAAATGTTTGGATGACCTACAATGAGCAATGAGATCAGAATCATTTTCATAATAGGAGCAACATCATTTACATTGGTAACCTAATTGAATTTTTATAAGAATATGCTTCAAGTACAATCTATCTATAATCTATGAATTTAGCAAAATAAAAGCTGATAAGCATAAAATTGACCACACTGTGACAATGCCACAAAATAGAGATAACAGCTAAGATAAGAGTCAAGGTAAAACTAAAACAAACAGAATTAGAGAGATCAAGTTCTCTATAGGGAAAAAAATATATTAACCCTAGATTCTTTACAAAAAGTTCTCTTATGTCGGTGACCAAGGCAGAAAAATGGACTGCCACATTCACAGAGGATTCTTTGCTTCTAGATTATTATGGCAAAGAGCAACAAGGCTCAAAACTAGCTATATTGATGTATAAGACATTCAATTGAAATTTCTTCGCAATATTCATTATAGGTCAACCCTAAGCTGCTCTGTATTCTTAATATTGAGGAGGTTGTGTTACATTCGACCCCCCTCAAATGGGTAATAGTGGCAAGGGTCATTGAAGCACCGGGTAACATTGTTGTATGGATTACCAGAGACAGATAGAAATAAATATATTTGGAGTTCCTGCGAGAAAAACCAGTAAAGATCATGTATTACCTCGAGCAGTTGTTCATTCTTAAGAAGGCTTCTAACTCGGTAAATTTGGTTTTTTAACAAATAATCATGTCTGAATAATTTGGCATCTCGAGTTAGAAGGACCCTTTTCTCCTTGAGGGCCTGCTCTATTAACTCCCTGGACAACAACGGATCAGCTCATTAGTATAAATCTACAAGAGTTTTTTAATAAAAAAGATTCACTTAGCCAAGCTACTAACTGCTTTACCTGCTGTCGGGCTTCTTTGAGTAGGGGACTGCAGCATCAATACCAACACAACGTAAATGCTTTGCTAACCCTTCTACCTGAATGCATCACACTAGCTTCATACATCTCTATGAAAAAACTACCCACTTCACAAAAAATAGATGTTATATATAATTTTGGCATTTCCTACGTCCATGTAAGTTTCAAAATATTTAAGCCTATGTTATTCCGATTCAAATGCAAGTGCCGGATGAGGCATGGGGTTGAATGTTGTACACAGCTATTCTTGTGAATAGGTTTCATGTTTTTGGCTTAAATTGGAAGTGTCGTGTTAATAATTAGGGTATTGGGGAACACGACATACGATACACAACCAAAGTGAAGTGTCAAAGCAACATAGATTTTACCTTGCCCAAAATTAAATGTCATAAAAAGAGAAAAAGGAAGAGGGGAAACGAACTGGGTACAAGTTCAGGAACAATCATACTAAAATAACGGCCCTTTAAGTATGAGTAACAGAATCAAAATATTATAACCTACCATGACGTCGCAAAGAAACTTAGCGCACCCATCACCCCCATTCAATAAATCCCATGGAGGAGGGCCTTGCCAGTCATCGAGATATTCTGCACCTTTTGCTCTTCGACTCGAACTTGATGCAGACTGCTTTTTCACCTTTCTAGAGTTTCTAGGTTTTCTGTCAGATTCTTTCAGCAAAATTTTACTACTGTATTTTGAAATGATTTCTGAAAGAGAATTATTCAGGGGTATAGTATGTCTGCACAGAGGATCAGAAATACTGACGTCTATGGAAAGGTAATCTTTGAAGAATTCAGAAGCTGTTGTTGCCTTGATAATATTTGAAGCTTCATCGACTCTGGTACTTATTATTCTTCTATCAGCAGTAGGTATATCAAATATTTCTTTCAACCCAAGATTTAAATTTAGAGAGCCAGGGAAATCAGCGTTATTTGCAGAGCTCGATGCTGAAATACAATAAATGAATAGAAAAATCAACTAAAATGACTCATCTATCATAGTTTATAATCAAAGTATAAATGAAATTTCAGCAGCTAAACAGCATGCATGGGACAAGGCCTTCAGATTGGAATTCTAGTAAGCATGGCTGTGAATGTACAGGCAAAGTCCCATGCAGATGTCTGGTGTTAGAGGCTTAGAGCCATTTAAAATAAGCGATAGATTATTCAAAGTGTTGAATATGTTTTAGTTTCAGCCACATAGGTCTCCACAAATAAAAAATCTGAGATACTTGAATCAATCACACATATCTCACACAAGAACAAAAAAGAAAAAATAAATTATTCTTGAGAATTCTCTCACCTAATGAAAAGGAGGATACAAGCTCAATCTAAATAGTACTCAAGGATATAAATCTCTAAAGTTTAATAAATTAGAGAAATCAGATTATCAAGGAAAATACGACATAAGGAAATAAAATAATCATAAGCAAACTAAAATACTTTATTCTTTCATATCTACAACAGATTGAGTATTTCCTGATGATATCTTTTACCCTAACACGTCTTTAATGCTCCTGCATAAAAAAACTACGGAGCAAAAATGACTTTCCTCACTGGTATTCATTCTATCTTTCTCAAACATATAGCCATATAGGTGGGAGTAAGTGGCCCTAGAAGCAAGCAAAGAGAAACTGTGTTTAAGAACTAAAAAAAAAAAAATCCATTAACATTCTCCCGAAGATAAATACACGTGAACAAGTTGGAAAATGTAGAGGATGCAACAAGGAGTGTATATATTGACAGATAAAAGTTTGGTATAACAAGTTTACATGAATCTTCGCTCATAACATAAACTTCCATCTAGATGCGGAAATTGTAAGAGAGTAAGATTTTTAAACTTGATAAAGTAACACAAGAAAATTGAAATGGACCAAAAATTAACGCCAAGCTGATCACACCACTTAATAATTGTATGGTTAAGTCCACAGCTCACATGTATTCAGAGTAAGAAGTGACAAGAGACCAACATATTTGTGATTACATATTGCACAATTCTAAAGCAAACTCCAAACACATTTACTCTGACCATTTCTTAAGCCAAGCAATCACCACTATACATAAATTTGAAGATCGTGAAAAGATTAAAGGGGCGAAAAACCCTTAAGAATTAAAATAATTCGAGACAGCTTAACAAGTACGAGAATGACAGACCTTCTTTATCAATGTTGAGTTCAAAGATAGTAAATAACTTGAGCAGACAGTGAGCATCTACTGCAGCATATATTTTTTGCTCCTCTGAGAGGGGGCGTTGCGACCAATCACTGCATTGAAGTTCCTGGTGGATTATTGAAAAGGAACATGAAACTGGTGACTCAGCTTCGCCATATCATGAATCATATTTGAGTAATTTGACATGTAGGCTTTCCAATAGCTGAAAAAAGGTTCTCTATGACTCCTATAAATCCAGCAAAGGAGTTATAGGTGACAATGAAATTACAAATAAATTGCACAATTTTCAGTCATTGTCTCACCACTTTGCTGGATTTAGAACAACTCGCGTGGGTGCAATTCACAGCCTAGAATAACAAATTGTTTCGCATAAACTAAACAAGACAATGAAGAAGAGTGGATGGAGCATTCAAGCCTCTCTACCTTTGAAAGAGATAATCCCAACAATTCCTTGCAAATTGTAGCTAAACTCTTGCTATCCTTGGACGCACTTCTCCCATGTTGCCTTTGTTGTAAGAGATAATAAATGCTCGAGATATCTAAGAATGGCTCCACCTATTCGACAACAAAATATCTCCATCAAAAAGCTGAAACAATCATGAATGCATATCTACCATAGAAACAACCCCCCCAAAAAAACCATCCCAAACAATCAGACTTCAGTAACACCAATTGAACTATCGAGCAACATTTCTCTTCAAGCCACAAAATATCAATGCTAATTGCAAAATCACCAAAAGGGCAGTCTAAAAAACACCATTAATCAACCTTTACATGAGTTCTTATCTTCAATATAATTTCATATCTAACTACAGTGCCAATAAAGGAGGGAAATGATCATGAAAACGAGCCAAAGTTACAATCGTTAATGTTGAGTTGATGACGACAACATGACATGGTGCATGAAAAATGATCAACCAATTAAGATATTGAGCAACATTTGTCGTCGTCCACAATCTATCAATGCTAACTGCGAATTAACCAAAAGGGCAATCGAATAAACACCATTAATCAAGTCTACCACAAGTCCTCATTCTCCTTAATTCCATAATATAGACTACATTGGCAATAAAGGTCGGGAAATGTTCATCAAACTGATCCAAAGTTATGAACTTGAACTTTGATCACTACAACGAACTCCGATAACGACAGCAAAATGACAGTTGAATGGCATATGAACTTTAAATTTCATAATTGAATCAAATTTTTGTTGCTAAATTTCTACTCAATTTTCAATCAATGATGAAGGCAATTCACAAAACAAACAAATGGGCAATCATGAAATTCAACAATAGACAAACCGAAATATTTGTAACAAAAACACCACAAATTATAAAATAAGACCGTCTTACCGTGTGACACAGTTGAGTCTTTAACCAATAAAATAACCGTCTCACACTATAAGACCGTCTTTAGACAGTAATTACCATACCTTATCAAAACCAGGATCACAACCAAAATTACAAAAAGTAGAACTCAAATAAACCAAATCCTGCTTAAACTTAAACCCTAATTTCAACACATCATGCGCGGCCAACATCTCCTTCAGCAGGCCATAAATTGAGCTCAGAGGAACAGACTGCAGGTCAACAAGGAATACTACCACCGAGTCGGATTGAATCGAATCGGCCGAGTCGGTAGGGGAACAGGCGAGTCGGCAGGCGAGTTGGAGGATGGAGACGGTGGGGAAAGTGCGTTCGGTGGTGGGGTCGGGATGGTGTCGAACGGGCTTCCATTCTGCGTCAATGGCGACGATTGAGGAGTGAGTCAGTGCATAACTCAATTGGGTGAACTCGGGCGAGTTGGGGTTGTTGACCCAGTGTATTGGTGGCAGGTTTGTGTACGTGCGCTCCATTTTAGATTGATGTTCTTGTTGCAGTCTTCATATTGGAAGGTTTTTATACCGCGACTTCATGATCTGTTTATGGATAATCTTTTCAACTAATTTTCGTGGTTTAGAGGTTAAGACGAAGGTATTTGTTCGTTTGGATAATTTGATTTTAATTTTCGTAGTTTAATTTTTCAGTACGCTTTTTACTTAATACAGTACTTTTTTTTCCTAAACTTTTCATTTGTTTGCCCTTCACTCAAAAATATAGTAAACCTAAATCTCTCTCCCTTCTCTCTAACATTGAAACATTAACCATCTTCAACCACAATAAAATTCTTCAATTATATATGAACGATTATTCAATTGACGAACATGTATGTAATTTATTCGTTAAATCATATATTACTTATTCATTTGAATATTTTTTTGTAATTTAGTTTCGTTTTTTAATTAGGGTTTAGGGTGTAACTTAATTAAGATGTACTATTGTGGGTTTATTGGTGTTCATTATGGCAGCCGGCGAGACTGGGACGACGATAAAGATGACAGTCGTGTACTAAAAAACGACGCAGTACAAAGACGTAGTACGGTTACTACTTTGAATATTACAAACTAAAAAAAAGTAAAAAAATACCTAATGTAGTACAGCCGTGTACTACTGCAACACACCAAAAAATTGTATACTGTAGTACATCAACGACCGGCCACTAACCGTTGGCCATTCACCGCCGGTAACACCGTCGACGGCCGACGGCCGGCATCTACACTATACACGATATCGTAAATTTCGAGATAAATTGATACGTGAATTGATATGAATTGACGGGAATTGATATGAATAATGAATTGATATGAATTGGATTTGAGATTTGAAATAGGTGAAAAATTTGATATGAATTGATATTTTGACATTAGAGAGAAAACATTAGAAAGGTTAGGGAGAGAGAATGGAAGGGGAAATGGGACGGATAAAATTGTCAACAGTGTATTGCGTTAAATAAAATGTGTACTGCGAAAATCGGGACCCATTTTTTTATGTCGGTCTAGTATTTGAAGCGCAATATGTTCTAAATTAAAAAATTTCTTATATATCGTAATCAAATTAAATTTTTGGCTATAATAACTAAATCTATGATCTGCCACGTAAATAATTCGTGTAACTCATATATGTCGACATTAGATAATCATATTGAACTCCATATCTTAACATGAAATGATTCATTACTATAATCACAAGCAGATTATTACATTAAAATATCATTTAGTAGGTGAGTTGGTGATAATTTATCGTCATCTAGCAACATTAGTGGTAAAAATTTATACGTTAAACACTTGAACCGCTATGTCACTATGTGTATATTATGCGAGACTCATATCCATGACAAATTTAATTACCCCTACATGTTATAGCATTTCCCTTCATTATAACCCAAATAACTGGATCTGGCCAAAGCAACCGGCCTAACCCGACTCACGGGTCAATTTGTCCCGACCTACATAGATCGCCAGGGCCGCCTTATACACAAGGCGAACATTTTGATAGGCAGGCTTTTAGGCAAAAACACAATAACAACGCCCGCCAGCCCAACGCACCTAAGACTCACCACGGGGCCGGTTAAGGGTTCAATGAGGTGAGCCAAAGCCCATTGCTAGCTCTACAAGTAACAATACTTTTGACAATACAAGAAACTAAGATGGATAATCATTATGCCCTTTATGCCTTTCCGTGGTGTAACCAAGTCGAGCTGATATTGAGCTAAGCTAGACATTAGAAACCTCACTAATAGAGATGAGCAACAAAATTCGATTATTCAAACCAATCCGAATCCGATCCGAATGCGACACGATTTTTTGAATATTCGATCCGAAAGTTAAGTTTTGATCGGATATCCGATCCGAAATCTTTGGTTTTGGTTTGAGTATTGATATTAGAATTAAAACATCTCAATATCCAGTCCGAAACTATTGTTTTCTAGCCCAATTTCAAGAAAATACAATTTTATCTGATACAACAACTTAATTAGACTTTATAATATTAGAGAAATGTGTAAGTGGTACTTAAATGTTGTGTCGAGAACATTAAAGTAAAAATACTAAAGAAAATCATCATGTAAAACGATGAATATGATCGTGCTCGGTTATTTTGGAGATCCGAAACATTTGGTTTGGATATGGATATCTGACTTCAAAAATTTCTAATATGGATATCCGATCCGAACTAACACTTTAGATCAGATATCCGATCCGTGCTCTGCCTTACTCACGACTATAATTCACAAACTTCAAACAATGGGCTACCAAAATTGATTTGGGCCACAATGTAAAGCAAAGAAGCTTGGGCATTGATTTGGGCCGATCCCCAAATACTCTCCTTTTAAAACAAACACAATTTACCGCCAAAAACACCTCCACTTTTTACCGCGAAAACAACACTTTTGGCGCCAAATATCTCTCATTTATAACTACAACAGTACACTTCACTCCCTCCACCGCCGCTTCCCAATACCACCTCACCCTTCACACCACCTCACCTCCCACCACTCATCACCATATTCCGATGTCTCGGTCCGGTTTACGTCGAAGAACCCAACCTCCAAAACCCATCTGCAGCTCCCAACCACCACCAACATTAATATTATTAGACTCGGACTCAGACTCAGACTCCGATTCAGATTACAATGGTGTGTGCTGCGAGGAATGTGGATCTGGGGAAAATGGAGCTAAGTTATTATTATGTGACGATTGCGACCGCGGGTTTCATCTTTATTGTTTAAAGCCAATCCTTGCTAAAGTTCCTAAAGGGAATTGGTCTTGCCCTCTTTGTTCTGCTTCCAACAATGTCAAAAGTAAGTTTTTCAATCAAAAATTTAAAAAATTGCTGCTTTTGTTTTTGTATTGAATTGGGCGATCTTTAATTTAATTTCTTAATTTTTTATTTAATTGGTTGATTTATGGGTAGATCTTGAAAATTCATGATTAGGGTTTTAGGAAAAGTAATCATTTTTTAAGGGTTTTTGCCCAAATTGAGCTGCTAAATGGTAATATGAAGCTTAGCATATTTTCTGGGTTAAATCTGCACTAAATCGATTAGAAATTTCTGGGTTAGTGATTGAAATTAGTCGCCCATATGTTGGTTTTGCAATTGATTGAATTTTGCTATTTATAGGATAATTGAAATTAGGGTTTGTTCTAAGTTCTAACACTGGTCTGATGATTCATTGTAGCTAAAATGGTACAATTATAATTCAACAAATATATGTAAGACCGTCTTGTAATGTGAGACGATCCTTTTATATATAAAATCACTCATTTGTTGACAGTTTAGATGATTGTTCTATCAATAAAAGAACCGTCTCACACTATTAGACGGTCTTGTTTTTATAATTTGTGATTATTAATACTTTGAATATTGTCTTGATGCTCTAAATATGGTTTTTTTTAATGACCATTGCTTGAATACCTATACTTGTTCTTGCTGTTTCTGATTCTAGCTGCATATATGCAGAATTCCCATTAATTCAGACTAAAATTGTCGATTTTTTCCGGATTCAAAAGCCATCTGATGAAGTCCAAACATCAATATCAGGTTCATAACTTAATGCCGCTTACTGCGTCTCATTGTTTTTCCCATATCCCTTTGAAATTCTAGAAAATGTCAGTAATTAGCATCTTTAAATTTAGATACACGGAAAAGGAAGAAGCGATCCAGTAGCTCATTGACCCCCAAAAAGAAGAGTAGAAAGTTGTTGCCCTTTAATCCAACTGAAGATCATGAAAGACGATTGGAGCAAATGGCGTCTCTAGCCACTGCGTTGATGGCAACTGGGGCGGAGTTTAGTAATGAGCTAACTTATGTTTCTGGCATGGCTCCACGATCAGCAAATCGTGCTGCTCTCGAAAAGGGGGGAATGCAGGTAAATATTGAATGTTATACTGTACAAGTTTAAAAAATGTTGTCAGGTTATTATGTTGTCACTTTATTTTGTCTGCACTGACTTAGTGATGTTCACTTTGCAAATTGTTAGGTGTTCAATTACTGAAATAGCTTAACTAATCCGAAGTGGTTGTGTTTTTTAAGCTTGTAATCCAAGTATTTGTTCGAGTGCGATACTGCAGTTGGTGCAATGCATGTAGAACTTTACACCTGCCTTAAGCAATAGAAATATGACGCGAGAATCTATAGAACATAGCAGTTTTTATTCTGCTACAATAGTTGGGAATTGAGCAAAGTACATGATAACCATCTAATATCTTACATCCCCTCAGCTTCTTTGAGGTTTATTGCTTGTAGTCTGTAGATATTAATCGATTAATGTAGCACCAAGAGTATACTTAAAAGTAAAATTGTGAAAAGATGATTGATGGAGCAGATAGCTAGTTTTGATTTTCATTGGGAAGTCTCTTGGCACATTCATATTTTTATCTGATTATGGTAAGCTTTGATATTGGTTTTTAGGTCATGTCAAGAGAAGATGCAGAAACCTTAAATCTGTGCAAGAAGATGATGGAGAAAGGGGAATGGCCTCCTCTTCTAGTTGTCTTTGATCCTAAAGAAGGGTAATCAGTCCTTCCATGAACTCCGAGTCTTGTATGAGACAGTTTCACCAACCTAAATACTTATGGACTTCTATATGGTCAATGGGTTGGTTTTACATTTAAGACCGTCTTATACATGTTTTTGGGTATATACATTGGTTGGATGATATATCAGCTAATGGTTACAACTTTCTGTAAAACAGATTCACAGTTCAGGCAGACAAATCCATCAAGGATTTGACAATTATCACCGAGTATGTTGGAGATGTCGACTACCTCCAAAATCGTGAAAATGATGATGGGGATAGCATGATGACATTGCTTTCAGCTGATCATTCTTCACAAAGCCTTGTTGTATGTCCAGACAAGCGCAGCAACATTGCACGCTTTATCAATGGCATTAACAACTACACTCCGTGAGTACTTTTTCTTTCTTGAGTTTTGCCTTAATAAGGTTCCTGGTTATACAGCTTTATTGACAACAGTTGATCAGGATTTGCTATAACCCTACTTACCCCGAGTTGCATCAAGCAACACCATCTTTATTATGAAATATCCAATTATTTAATGCAATATTTGCTGTTAAAAAAACTCATTTTAGATGGCCTTACATGCAAGATCAACCCATTAACAGTTTAAAATGAGTATTTCATTCAGAAGTATTTTAGATGCCTTCCCATGTGAGACTGGCTCATAGTATGGGTATTTTGAAAACATTCTGTGTGTTGTAAACTTGTAACACAAGGTACAGCTACCAGCTCCCCCTATCACGCAATTTACGAGAGCTCTTAAGGTCCTTTGGCACCGTTGTAGTCTATTGTCAGGTTTTGGCTGTAGAATATGTATATAATGTGGATGGTCTGGATGTATCATAGTCCGAACTCTGAATGTAAACATGCTATTTGACAAAAATGCGAAGATTTTTGACATATGAACTTAATGTGTGCATCTAATGCAGGGAGGGGAGGAAGAAGCAAAATCTCAAGTGTGTAAGATACGATTTGGGAGGAGAATGCAGAGTTCTGCTCGTTGCAAATAGGGATATTCGAAAAGGAGAGAGACTGTATTACGACTATAATGGACTTGAACACGAGTACCCGACTGAGCACTTTGTTTAAGCCTTCACTATTCTTTAACCTAACTCCAAGAACTTAAAGCCCATTGCTAGTTCCGTTCTCCAATTGGGCGAACATTCACCCTGTATGGCGTAAGCCACTGTATGTAGTTCTTGAGGGCCTTAGGTTCATCTGTAATGTAAACTATGGCTCTTTTGCAGAGCTGCTGAATTCTCAAGGATGCATTCATCTTTGATGTCAACAAATAAGAGTACATTGTAACAGAAACTGTTTCATTAATAGTTAACTATTATCGCTGAAAATTCACAAGTCGCTTAAATATTGATCACCAACTTTTCATATGAGACGGTCTCACAATGGTTTTTGTGAAACTACTCCATTTGCCGATGGATTCATTAGGTACACGTACATTTAATCCACGTATCCAACTCCTATAAATTGTATGTTCAGCAATTTCTATATGCGAGAAAGTTTGGCCTAGAAGTAGGCTAATCCGTCCATTTCCGATAATCTAAAGAATTGTTGTATGAATTAAAATCCTGTGCATTTTTTGGTAGACGGTCGTCCAATAAACATGTACGAGTTCTATTGTAGAAACAGTTGCATGTATCCAACTCTTTTAGATTGGGTTTATAAACAAGCCCAGCAACATTCAAAGTCGAACTTCCATCAAGTGAGCAGCCGACTAGTAGATGAATAAAGAAAGGGGAAGAGTTATTTAGAATAGGAGGGAGTATACAATCTTTTACGCTGCGTGTTTCAATCCTCGCTTTTCCTCTGTGCGCTTTCTTCTTCAACTATCCGGCATCCGCTAAAGTAAATTCATGGTTGGAGCACTTTTATTACTCAATTATGCTCTTCCTCGATTTGTGGAGGAGTCCATTCCTCATGATTGAGGATGGTTTATGCCTGATAAGTAGAAAAGAGATTTAAATACGTACATGATGATTGATGATGGTACTAAAATTTACTATCACCTCATTATCGTCGTCTTATATTCCTCCTACCAAAAGATATACTACCTTACAAAATTATATAAAAAATAAAATCTTGCTTCAAAAATGGCGTCAGTTTTAATATAGCAAGCCCAATTTTTGGACAGCCAAGTCACAGTCGAGTGGAGCAAGGCCCATCCTTGATTTCTCAAGATCAAATTCCATCCACACGTTTTGTTGATGATGGTGTCCAATTATGTACGCTTCAACGCCTAGTAAATCCGAGTTACCAAATGTAAAACAATAAACTGCATCATTGTCCCTTCTTTCCCCGGGTACTCGATAAACTAACCGGTCAATGCCCGATACCCGCATATCCGCGCCTTCAAACAGTAACGTCACACTAGGCAACTCGGGTAGAACCGTCTCATTATGTGGAACTCGGTAACAAAGGTCCATTACCCCGCCAAATATGTAATCGGGTTCTCCCAAATCGCGAAGGATGTGCTTTGTTTGATCATAGTATTCGGACCGTAAACTAGTATAGGCTGGACCTAGGAGGATGCTGAATTGGGTGCCAGAATCGACCATGGTTTGACCCGCACCCGTGTGGTCTGGTTGGAGTAAGGATTCTGGCAAATCTAGGATTTTGTCACCAACCTGATAATAAAGTGGCAATATTAATTAATCTTATCTTTATTAATAGAGAAACATTTAAAGAGTTGAGAATGAACCACGTCATCAATCAAGGATGCCAATTAAAAAAAAAAAAAAAAAAAAA
>JAGPOY010000242.1:0-27336 GCA_018983105.1 Silene uniflora | reverse complement strand
AATCAAAGACTAACCTATAACACCCTCTCGGGCGGCGAGAACGGTAAAAGAAAATCAAAGATTTTCAATTACCAGGAAGAATAAAGGACAAGAAGACGAAGACTCTCGCGGAAGTCGGGCCTCAAACCGTCCAAAAGAAATAAAAAACACAAATCTCGGAGAGAGAAGGGAGTAACAAAAAAACAAAAGAAGCTTCTAATGAAATCATCAGAACAACAACCAAAACCGAAAAAGCAAAAAAACAAAATAGATCTGTAATAATCTTGCTGTAGAACCCCAATGAAGGGCACATAAATCACACATCTCCAAAGCAAACACTTTTGACAAGTACATAGACATAAAAATGTATACTCTAACATATTCTACAATTTTTGCTTTAGTAAAATTCTGAGATTTAACTCAATAAATTTCTATGAGAAATCTTTGATTTATTCAACCTTCTAAGAGCAAGACATATGACTAGGTTAAAATGGAGAGTAAATAAAGTCTAGTCTTAAAAGAAGGTTAAAAAGTCAAAGAAAAATGACAAACAAATTTTCTCTCTTGAAACAAAAGAAAAAAATTGATGATCTACACTATCTCCTGAAGAGAGAAGAAGATGAAGATCAAAGCTAAGAAAGGAGATACTCGGTGAAAGAGAAGACTGTGGGAAGAAGGCATCCAAGATGGGGACTTAACACCCATTCTTATTTCTGATTTTTACTTCCCTTTTTTTCTTGCTTTTGAGAGAAATTTCTCTCTTTAAATTCTAGAGAGAGAGCCCTCCTAATATCTAACCATGATCTAATTTTTTTTATGTATCTTCGCTTTGGTTATTTGTATTTCTTTCCTCCATGGAATGCACATATTATTGACTATTATTAAACAATAAACATCTCTTTTGAGCCTATTAATTGATTTGATGCACTTGGACTCGGGGGTCTTTACTCTAATGAGTCTCTCTTAAGAGTTAAGACGATTGTAAGCGTGGAAAGAATGAAAACGTATTCTGGCACTGACTACTGTTCATTACAAACCGAGTTTATGGATTGCGTTAGTTCTGTTTCACGCTTATAACCGCTTCAAATTAGAATTTAATAATTGAACATTTGGATTTTGGACATTGTGGTATGCGTTAGTTCTGTTTCATGCTTACAACCGCCTCAAATTAGAATTTAACATTTGGACATTGTGGTAAGATTATTGTCGCTTTAATCATCATAGATCTTGTTCTCGAAATTGAACCTCCTTATTCGTCTAATATATCGATTCAGTTTAGTAACAACTAGAATTCCTGCTACTACCGAATTGATTTGTGTACACCTAATGTTGTTGCAAGAGTAATGCATAGAAGTCAGAAATTAGCATCACACCGGTTCTATTTAACTCCATTTGATATAGATTCGAGCCGGGTCTATGGAATGGGTACTCTTGCAGGTCACTAAACATTACGCTTTTATCTCATCTATGATCTATTCTGTTTGATTCCTTTTAAACTTAAGACAGATATGCCTTGTTATCAAGGACACGCATTAGAAAAAAAAAAAAAAACTTATACCGTTTTTCACACGACAAAAATGTCTAACGCAACTTATATACAGAATAGAAATCAAATAAATGGATGAACATATGAAATTAAAAACGGAATATTAGGGAAAAAAGAGAGGCGAGAAATGAGGATTGATGGGTGTCATTAGATATTTTTTTGTTATCTTTAAATATAGCAAATATGGTTGTAACATATTCAAAATTAGTAAATAGTTTTATTGTGTTTTAGGTGACTAGAATTAGTAAATTGTGATAATCTGTGAAAATGTTATATTAACTAACGCATACAACATTAATGTGTGGGAGTTATTGTAAACTAACCACCTAAATCTCTCTCAATATCAAGAGATATAGGATTAATTTATATTGCTTTTTTTCTTGGCATTCTACGTAGCTCCCCATTGTTATTTTTCTTGAAGATCGAATTTGTTCTTTTCGCTCTTACGGGCGTTTCTTCCCTTTTTTTCTAGTAAGTTTTCGTTTGTTATTCGCTTTTATTAAATGCTCTGATTTGTTTTTCTGGTTTGGTTCCAATGAGTCACAAGGGCATTACAATAACGGGAATGTCTAAGGATTAAGGAACGTATAAACGTAATATAATAGATTTTGAAAATTTTGCATGTTTCAGGGTACAACTTTTGTTCCTGGTAAGCACTGGCATAAAGGTAACGAAATGTTGCGAAACAATTGTTTTGATGTTTGCTTCATCTGTTGCATTCTGTAAAATTAATCTCCTGTTCTAAGAATGCAATGCAATGCAATGCATGGCAGGGAGTGAATTTAAAAAATGATCAAATATTTGGCGATAGCCTTGCTGTGGCTGGGCTTTATTGCAGCACAAAAACCTCCGGGGGCTCCATGGTTGACATTAACGGGTAAATTGTTGTTCTTTTCGGGTCAGAAATTGACAAGTAACAGGTGACGAGGCGTGTAATTAGTAGCATAATAATGATGCAGGTCAACGGCCAATGGCGATAGCAAGAGGAGGGTACTCAGGATTGTTTCCGGACTCGAGTCGTTTGGCTTACGAGTTTTTGCCAGCATTTAGCTTGCCTGATACCATCTACTATTGTGATCTTCAATTGACGAGAGACAGTGTAGGCTTCTGTCAAACCGAGTTGAAGCTTGATAATTCTACAAATGTAGCCATCATCTTCCCACAAGGCCACAGAACTTACAATGTTAATGGCAAGGATGTCCATGGATGGTTTGCACTCGATTATTTGGCGGATGAGCTCTTACCTAATGTCACCTGTAAGTCGATTTTCTTGTATTTACTATTTAGGTGCCGCTTCTGTACGTTAAACCACTTGGCAAATCACTTGTTTGTTTCCTTGCTGTGTTGGCAGTGGCACAGAATGTGTTGTCTAGACCGTTTGCCTTTGATGGCCAAGCAATACTGATGGTTGAAGATGTTTCAGGATTGACTAAGCCACCTCCCCGGGTGTGGCTCAATGTTCAGGTTTGTTTCTGATTAGACCGTCTTAATTTGAACCAGTTTCTTCACCCTTTATGCTGATGACTCTAATTTCGGAATGCAGTATGATTTATTCTACCACCAGCACAAAATTAGCCCGGCATTGTACCTTGAAGACTTGAGATTTGCAGGAATGAGTTACATATCCTCTCCTGAGATCGGCTTCTTGAAAAGCATTGTTGCAAAAGCGGGCAGAGCACGAGTCAAACTCATATTCAGGTTCCTAGAGCCTGAAACCATTGAGCCCACCACCCTGCAAACGTACGCAGCTATTTTGACAAATCTGGCAGCGATTAAACAGTTTGCATCAGGCATTCTTGTCCCCAAGACATACATATGGCCAGTTAACAGGGACTTGTATCTATTGCCACCCACCACTCTTGTAACTGATGCCCATAAACTCGGTCTCGAAGTTTATGCTTCTGGCTTTGCCAATGACTCTCCTGGCAGTTACAACTATAGCTATGATCCCTCCGCAGAAATCTTGCAGTTTATTGACAATGGTCTCTTCTCTGTCGATGGTGTGCTCACAGACTTCCCTTCTACAGCATCCGAAGCTATTGGTCAGCCGTTTTTCTATTACTTTTTTTTTTTTAAAAAAAAAAAAAAGAAACATTTGTATAGCTGATCTCTGACCACAGTTTCTTTTTCTTCAGCATGCTTGGCACACAACAAAAATGCTAGCAAGCCAAGAGGTGAGAAAATTACATTCGGAAAGGGTCTCATTTCATTTCATTGATATTAGAAAACTAAGGCCGCTTTTTGGGTTTTACTTATACAGGAAAACGACCTTTGATCATCAGCCATGACGGTGCTAGTGGAGATTATCCTGGATGCACTGACCTTGCGTATGAGAAAGCAGTCATGGATGGAGCCGATATAATTGATTGTTCGGTCCAGATGTCCAAGGATGGAATTCCATTCTGCATGGGATCTGCTGATGTCTCAGGAGATAGCAACGCCGTTGTTACCTTCTTGTCAAAATCCTCCAATATACCCGAAATTCAAGAAAAGAATGGAGTCTTTTCATTTGATCTCACCTGGGCTGAGATCCAAACCTTGAAACGTAAGCTTGTTACACAACTCGTATGTCTTTTAAATCGACAATAATGTTGAAATTTGTAATAATATCGCTTACCAATCAAATCACCACCCACTGTCGATCACAGCTCAACTCAACACTCCACTAACACAACTCGCGGCTTTGCCAAGGAACCCCGCCAACAAGAACAAGGGTAGATTCTTGACCCTTGGAGAGTTTCTAGACCTTGCCAAGGTCAAGGCAGTCACCGGAATTAAACTCAACATACAGGTAGCTTTGCTATTCTTCATGATTTCGGTTATTCTAAGACAATGAATTCTGAGGCATTCAACGTGTTAATGTTTTCGCAGAATGCAGCCTACCTTGCTTCGAAGAAAGGGCTAGACATAATAGCGGCTGTAACCACGGCCTTAAGTAACGCCACATTTGATCAGCAATCAACGCAACAAGTGATGATACAGTCAGATGACACCTCAGTGCTGGCAAAGTTCAAGGAAATCCCATCATACCAAAGAGTGTATACAGTTGAGGAAGCGATAAGTGATGCTCCAAAAATATCAGTTGATGAAGTCAAGAAATTTGCTGACGCTGTGGACGTTAGGAGACTCTCCCTCTTCAAAACCACAGGCTCCTTCCTCACAAACTTCACCAAAGTTGTGGAAGAAATGCATGCAGGGAATATATCAGTACATGTTTCCACACTGTATAATGAGTACACCACTCTGGTATTTGATGCCATGTCAGATCCTATCATAGAGCTAGCAACACTTATCGAGGGACTTAAAGTTGACGCAGTTGTTACAGAATACCCGGGAACAGCCAACGCCTATATGAGTAAGCCTATGCCTCTGAAATCGTAAACCATAACAACAAAGCCCATATATGTTGAATAAATAATGTTTATGATGAGTCTTTTGTGGTGCGAAAAATGCAGGGAGTCCTTGTGCAGATCCAGCTAATGAACACATCGAGTACCCTATAGCACCGGTGGAACCAGGAGGCTTGCTTCAGTTAGCGGCACATGAAACCCTACCACCAACAGCAGCACCAGCTCCAGCTCTGGATGCAGCTAACATCGTGGATCCACCTCTACCTCCAGTGACAAAGCCAGCAAGCGCCCCCGCTGGAACCAAAAATGCAACTAGTCCAACAAGTAGTGTCAGTGTTTGTCTATTGGTACTGGCGGCACTCATTCTCACGTCGGTTTTATCTGCACATTAACTGTTGCTGACCTTGTAAGAAACACTGATTCCCAAGTAGATGATAATCTAAGAGATTACAGCTTCATCCTCTTCCAGAATAGATGATCATTGCTAACTAACTGTCTCATATCCCGAAAGAAGAGCACTCACTGCATATGTTGCATATTGTATTCTTTCTAGTTGTATTCCTCAATAGTGACTTATAACTAAATGTCCGGGAGACGCCAATCGGAATGCTTGAGAACATTATTGTTGGTATTCTGTTTCTTCAACATCATCACCTTATAATAACAGAGTACTAGTTTCTTTACTCCATATAACAAACGTTACAACTTACCGCCTTTTATATACGCTTTTTTCAAACTTACCGCCTTTTAAAATATTTTTCCCAAGTTATATTACCACTTTTATGGCATTTTCATCAAAGTTTGCTATCAAAACCCTTCGGCATGAGAAATTATTTGGTGAAGAAATAACAAAATTTAACCGCCGTATGAAAACAAAAATTCACAAGTTACATAAATGGATTATAAATCCAATATTGTTTATAAGCAATATTAATCAATGATCTTTGATCGCGAATGTTCATCTTGACGAAATTATCTACATGTTAAAATAGGTTATGTAGCACAAGTAGAGGGCTATAGCTCAGTTAGGTTAGGAAGAGCACCTCGTTTACAGGCGCGCCAATGTTTTTCAATCATGCAATCAAAGAAATTCCATTAATCTTTTTGACAATTAGTCATTGATTCACAGTTTATTGTTTGAGACACATTGTCCTTAATCCTCAATTTGTGAAGGCGGTGAAGAAGAAGAGGTAGAGCTATACGCATAAGCGACATAAGCTCCAATTGCAACCAAAGCCACAACTGCAACACCTAAATTCACAGTCACCTTCTTCTGGACTTGGAACCTAGCTAATGAGTTTCCGATCCCAAACCCGTGATCCTTTGCCTCATCCTTACTAGTACTACTTCCCATTACACCATCCCTACTGCTTGAAGCCTCTAGTTTCTGTTCATCAAAGACCAATGCATTTGGTTCCGGGGCTTGAGTAGTCGAGGATGTCTTCTGAGGTTGCTCCTGCTGCTGATTGTTTTGGTCAGGTGGACTTGGAGCCTTGACAGGCATGATAACATGGAGATGACCGGCAACAAGCTTAGCACGAATGTGATTAATATCGCAACCCTGTGGTATCTTACCTTCCTTAAGGAACCGTGTTTTTCTTTTACCGTCTTCTCCTACAGGTTTCTCTCCGCTTACTTTCAGGACTCCTTGATTATTTACTTGCACCCTCAGTTGCTCTTTCCTGAACTCTGTTCATAAACAACAAAAATGAGTTAGTCATTTGTAAGACGGTTTTACATTAATATAGTTTCTGCTCATACCATCATACATGAGAATGAACATGACATAAAAGGGGTCTGACTGTCGAAAAAACATACCAGGAATATGAATGACTAAGGTTTCGGTCCCTTCCTGTGTCCTCAACTCGCTGTAAGGTTCGAAGACGACTTCAGAAGGGAGTGTAATTGTTGAGGTCCTGCTTTTCAGTGTCATTGTGCTATGTATATAGAGACAATGCAGCAAATTTGTTGGATGTTTCGTAGTCGGGTTATTATAGAAAGCTTCATTCCTCCCAATATTTATAGGTAATGTGTGATAGGAAATTGGGCATCTACAGTTTTTTGCAGGAATTAGATTTCCTCTGAAAATGATTATTCTTGTTTGGTTTCTTTAGTTTTAAGTTGCTTCCATTTTGGTTAGGCACACTGCTTACATATTCTTAAAAGAAATACAAATTCTCGTTTAATACCGTCTTAAGTAAAGACGACACTCACAATCGATTTAAATAAAGCGAAAATGGAAAAAAGAGGTATTTTAGAATACCTCACATTAACTCAATGTTCTCATTCATTTCCATCTCTCTCTCTCTCCATCTACCAACCTTTGAACCCGTGACCTGAGACATTGAGGATGAACTCAATGCCACCAAGGTCAAGGAAGGTTGGTGCTTTTTTAACGTGGGTTTTATTTTTATTCATGTTATCTGCTTTAATATCAAGCTCTAGTGAAACACAAATTATAAAATACGACAACTTTATACCATGAAACAGTCATTTTCTATTAAAAAAAAAATTCACTCATTTGTTGTTATCAATAAAAGAGTACTCTAATATTTATAAAAATGGATTGTCTTACGTTTTGGGATCGTCTCACACAATAATTACTGTTAGTGGAAATGGTGTTGTTTGGTAGAGCTAGCCACTTGGGTATTACTTGACCCGTTTTCAGCTTGTGACGGATATACTCGTCTTCAATGAGACTTGCTGGTTCTTATATCACGAAATTGTCAGATTTTAGTGATAAAGTTAAATAAAGTAGGAGTATGTTTATTTAACATCTCGGGTTAATTATCATTAATTTTTTTTTTTGACAGCAATTATCATTATTTAATACAGTATAATTTAATTGTATTATCTCCTTATCCTCCATACTCTGCCTCTCTGCTCCCCTTATTATAAATAGTTCAACACCTCCACATTGGCCGAAAAAGATTTTATTTTCATCGAAAATGTATTTTGGTAGCAAAATTTGATCAAAATCCCTGGTAATTTTGAAAAATTTTATAGGAAAGCTAGCAACTTTAATTTGCCCGATATATAATGACATGTATTTGGAGCTTCAGACGGCTTCCAAGTAACTCAAGTGTACCGTCTTCCTGCAAAAATAAAAAGGAAAAGAAACAGATATGCAGAGCATGGTACTGAAAGGAACACTGGGATAATCCATACCCTTTGTCTATAATCTATAGATGGTTTTAACCATTCGAAATCACAAAATACAATGGCAATACCTCCGCCTTAAGGAAGACCAACTTAAATACAATCCCCGTTTAATGAATCTAAAATAAATGTCAGCGCACACTTCATGGCCTCAAACACCAAATTAATCAAAGCTTGTTCGATAGCACAGAAGACTAACACTAGCCCGTGTACACCTTCACTAGAGACCACAAAGGATAACTATAAGATTCGAACAAATGTGTTGCCTACCAAACACCTATCAAAATTTTCAAAACTCACTTTCTCAGTTTCTCTTCATCTTTCTCCAGGAAGTCAGTTCAGGTGGTAATATATCTTCCTGACCAGACAGTACGGCGCTTGCAGTTAACTTTCCAAGCCAGCCGTGGTAGAGTAGTCCTCTAGCACCAAGACCTCCTATTAACCAAAACTTCGAAGGAGAAGATCCTCCAACTAGATCGTCTATGCAACCTAAAAGAGGAAATGATCCCTGGGGAGTGAGCGGTGGCATTGCCCTAACACCTGCTCGTGCACCTGTTAAAGTCCATTTTGTTATTTCGGGATAAACTGTAGACGCCTTAGGAACAAGCTCCCTCAGTGTTGCTGAGGCCGCCTCTGAGGAGACCGAAGAAGAGTAATTTCTTGATCCCCATTCCCATGTTGAGCCTAGACACAAACTCCGGGAGCTCTGAATAGCAACCCAGGCATCTGATAGGATGGACGGGCTATGCCCTGGGTATTCTTCACTGTATTACGATAAAGTTGAAATTTATTAGAGTAATATGGAACAGATGATGCTCATACAACAGACCAAGTACCAATCAATATTTGTGATTCAACTACCATTATTGATACACAAAACTATAATGCTCTGAGGGATTATGCATATCCAACATAAAATGACTTTATTAGCATGATTATATCTTACACTGAAAATACAATGGCTTTGGTAACAGATATTTTCAAGACCCTTCTCGAATGAGTTTTTATTTGACAAAACCAAAATCAGTAGCCAAAATCGATATTCAATTATCATATGACAACAGCCGCCTCGACCACCTAATTTACCCATTGCTTGATAAAAAAACTAGTTATATAAATTCCTACTTTCACCTTATAATGGTTTCTTCCTGTGTCACCTTCATTAGCAACTGTCAGACACTTGACTTTCATGGATGGGCATGAGCACATCGTTTCAAACCAAAACACGACTAAATATTCCCTCCATCCCAATCATATTGTCCCCAATTCTATTATAATCAATTCTAAATTATTGTCCCCTTTGTTAATCTAGAAAGAATGAAAAGTGTACATTCCATATTGCCCCTAGTCAAATGCTAACAATGTTTATTTCATCACTTTTTTTTATTAAATTCAACCGTCTGTCAAAGAGGACTATATAAATGAGATGGCGGTAGTATAACCTAGCCTGACACTTGAACATGCACAATTGTCGGACGCCAAAGACAGATAACACAGGTCTCTTCATATCCAGCCTCTGTATACGTGTAGATTGTTTTGAGAACAAAGAGACCAGCCTCCATATATTGTAAGGATCAATTCTTATATTTATCACGTATTCGTTCTAATCATGTCTATAAAACATATCCATTGTTGTCCCGCAATGCTTAAAGGAGGAGTAACTTAATACCAGGAAACATCATGCAGCTGTAAGAGCGCAACAATTCCCCTGCATGTCCTGATAGGAAGCATTCCAGATAGCTCAGGAAGCATGTCAACTTTAGCACCCAGGCAAACTATCACAGCATCATATTCACCTATACGAACACACGGCAATAAATTAGTGCAAGAGAGAGAGTACTCCAAAAAGCTCTACTACAGGTAGTAATACTGTAGTACTACCTTTGAGGTCGTGAAGCGAAGCCACTGACTCTTTTTGAAAACATATACTTTTTCTCTGATACCCTGTTGAGTCCATCCTAGTGACCAAATTTTCGCAAGCTAGGTAGAGTGCCTGATCAACACGAAAAAAAACTTGATGCACAAGGGAATAAGGGATGACATTATATTCACCAAACAAACAATAAAGCTAGACAAATGATTCTGATACCTGAAGATAAACTTGGGGATTTACATTCACAGCATCAGGCATAAAGAAGGCTGTGTCCAAAGGTATAGACAAATTTGGTACAAGCTCTCTTGCGGCAACTCCGTCAATTGTTCTTATTCGACAGCTTGACAGACAATTGAAAGCATTCTGTTGCCGAAAGCAATATCGTCATTAAAAATAATAAATGCAACACCCTGATCATTTACCATTCAAGTTTTGAATCAGCTATATTACTTCTTTCATCACATCTAAGTTCTTCTCATTGACAGCTGGTCTCAGTATACCCCTGAATAAAAACAAATACCTTTTGAAATTTGAACACAAGCTTACGGACGTTATTATCAAAGAAAAACCTCTTATTTATCAGATACGGAAGCTGAACACTACAAGGACAGTTCAAAGTTCTCGTCTTTCCTTCTTTACAAGCCCCTTCTCCTTCTTCTAGCACTAACTTTTTATGCCCGCCTTTATATTTGTTCTGCAACTTCCAGCAACAGCGTCTTATGACGGTTCATGTTATCCAATCCAGAATTACAGATGGGGTTAGGGGCTAAGGCATTGTTGTTGTCATTGTACTAGTAATAGCAAAAGAGCAGGGAGAAGGATGAATCAAACAAGCACAATAGAAAAGAGCGAAGGGACGAGGGAGAGAGTGTGTGTGACTAACGTTCTTCTAACAACGAATGAATCAGTATCGAGTCCAAAGTGAGGAGACTTAGCAGCATCTTCGGCAACCTTGAGAAGATTAAGACACTCTGTCCAACATTCTTCAGCTCTCCAAAGAAGCTTCACTGTCATATACTCAGATGTTGCATTTCTAATAAGAACACCTCCCCGGTAAGAATATATGCAAAAGCATTAACAAAATTCTCTTCGAAACCTACCCTTAGGGGAATAAGGATGAATAAGCCCCCCAGAGACTCCCGAGGCACCGCCACCGATTCCCAATTCATCAAATACATCAACATGCAATTTCACTTCCTTAGGACTGTTCTGCCAAACGCCAATTACAGACAATTATCTTTCCCATCGCAAATCGACAACAAAAACCCAATTGCGAATAATTCATCCAACTATCCATGTTAAAAGGAAATATTGCCTGCTGTAATCCCAACTGTATTATCTTAAGATGTACACCGCCGTCCCAATCATTTGTTTACGTTTGATTAAAATACTTCTCACAAAGAATATATATCCCGCAATAATCCTAATTTCAGATTATCTTAAGATTAAACCCAGAGTCCCTATCATTTGTTAAGGTTTGATTAAAATACTTCTCACAGAATATAGCCGGCAATAATCCTAATTTCAGATTATCTTAAGATTACACCCCACAGTCCCTATCATTTGTTTACGTTTGATTAAAATACTTCTCACAAAGAATATAGCCCGCAATAGTCCTAATTTCAGATTATCTTAAGATTGCACCCACAGTACGTATCATTTGTTTGCGTTTGATTAAAATATTTCTCCCAAAGAATAAAATACGAATAGTAAACAAATGACTGGGACGGAGGGATTAGATAGACAATGCGAAAATGTAAAACAAAGAAAAAGGGAAGGGAAAGCGAGAGTACAAAGAGTAAATGCCAAGCGACGGATAAACCAGCAAAGCCGGCACCGAGAACAGCACACCTGCAATGTAAGTAAATGTAAAATATAAATCGGAGCAGTTGCCATACGACGACTTTACAATAACTTATGCACCTCATTTAGCGATAAGTCGATAACAATAATTGAGGTGAATAAGCAGCTATTGTAATAAGGGTGTTATATAAAACGGTCTTATTTGAGAAATTGTGGTATCCGACTAAATTGAAAAAGAAAAAGAAAAAAGAGACCTGAGGGATGAAGTAGTAGTATTAAAATGGGGAGATAATGAGAAAGAAGAAGTTGAACAGCAGCGGACAGATGATGATGATGGTGATGTTGAAGAAGTTATAACAGGAGTGCTCATGGCCATGGTTTTGCTGCAACTCCATCCTCCAACCATTTCTCTAACGCCTCGTTCAGTTTGATTCCGGTCAGGCTTAATCGGTACGATTTAAATCGGGTTCACTTATAGTTTTGATTTCTATTGGGTTTATCTTGTTATGTTAGTCAGCCATTTTAATTAGTTTATGTTGTTTTGAGTTAGTTACCGTTCGTGTCGAGCGAGTCAAGTTATAATTTTCTTGAATTGAGGGTCAAAAAATTAACTTAAATGTAACTCTTACTTCTAGTTTGAATGTAATAATCATAATACCATAAAATAAATAAATAATCAATGAAAAAATACATAAAATATGAGTGTTTTTATGAGAAATAAATAATTTTAATTTAGTTCTTATCAGTTCAAATACATTCAGGGTTCGGTTATCATTCGCTTATTATTGAATTCGATTTAGTTTCGATTCAATTTAGATTGGGTCAGATTTTGGATACTATTTAAGTTGACTATGTTATTGAGAGACCATTTTATCGTACCCTTTTTATTATTGATTGTTTTGGCATGCTCATTTAGGGTGTTGGTTGCTCTCCTCATCCCGTAATCATTAAGTAGACTGTAAGTTGTCATATTTAATACGAATACTCTGAACTATGGTGGTACTGCTCAAAATACTCCAATCTTTGTTTTAACTACAAATATATCAAACTATTACCCACATTCCCTTTGAATAGAATTAGTGTACGGTTAACCTGTTGTAGCATGTTATTTTAGCTTAATTGGGCCCACTAATTTTTTTTTTTCTATACTTCATCTTCCTCCTCCTCCTCTGCTGCTTCATCCTCTTCTACCTGCAAAAAATTTTATTTTCAAATTTTCTCTCTTTCTCGTCCATTTCAACAGCACTTCTTCTTATTCTTCCTTCTCCCTTGTTAATTTTTCTCTCTCCTTCTTGAAGCACCCATCACCATCTTCATCGATGTGCATCGATTAAGCCACTTCCGACATACAAGTGGCCATCAAGTGCAGTCTAATAACATACCCATGTATCTCCTTCCCCTTACCAACATCAAAAAATTCTGCTAACAAAGGAAATACTTCTGAAAGACTAAAAGCATCTGGTTTTAGTTCAGCCTTTGCCATCTCCCTTAACATTCCCAAAGCTTTTGCAAACATCCCATTTCGAGCATTTTCAGCTATTAAAGTGTTCCATGAAACATAATCTCAAATATTTCTGAACATTACTTCGTTTCACTCTAGAACAAAGTACCCATTTCATCAAAATCGTTCCTTGACCGAAAACAAATGTCATCAGAATTTATATACCGTAGAGGCATTTTGTCGAACATATGAGGGGCATTTTGCTTAAGCCGCAAAAACATGATCAAAAGTGCATTCCCCGTATACATACCAAAATCAAGACCACTCTTAACAACAAAACCATATAAGACTTTATAATAGAACTATAGAAGGGAACACATTATAACCTGGGTATAACCCAAAAGCTCTTAATTGATTAAAACAGGATAAAAATTCATGATAAAACCCAGAAAAAGAGTTACATCTAAGCATAAATTTCCAAGCAATAAGTGGGGTGATGAATCATTAAAAAGGGTGAAAATATCGAGTGTTTCATGTAAAAGATTGATTTTGAGTAAATAGGAAGAAGGATGGATGAGACATTATATTGGTTGAATCTGTTGTGAATTGTATTCGATGAATTGGGCATGAAATTGTTTTGCTTGGGATAAAAAAGAAAGGATGGGTTAAAAGGGTTTAATAAGAGAGGTAACCTGCTTATCAGGTCACCAGTCACACCGTTGTAATATAAGTGAATGGGTTAAATAGTTGGGTATATTGGTAGTTAAAACAAAGATTGGAATATTTTGAGCAGGACCACCATAGTTCAGAGTATTCTTGTTAAATAATACTAATTAATATCCAAAGCATTAATAACACAGGAGTCGGACTACATTTTCATGATTCAGAAACAAACTATTGAGAGTCAAGTCAGCAGCACCATTTGGTGGACAAGACAACGTACAACTACTCGTACAAATACTAATAGAATGCAGTGGATGCAGTAGCTGCCTGCAGAAAAACTCAGGCTTTACGAACAATAACACGCCTTTCTCTTTTGTACTCGACTTCATCTCTGAGGTGCATTACCACAAGTGCTCTTCTTACAATGGATTCATTCATCCCCATTCGGGTTAGATCATCTATTAGTCGTCTTTCTGATATGTGGCTCCCTATCCCTATCCTTCTCTTTATATGCACTTCTGCTTGCTGCTCATTGCCAAGCAAAATTAAACAAAGAGTTAGGATCACGTAACTCAAACCCTAATTGAATCAATAAGAAGAAGTAACTATGCCACACCTTTATCTCATTTGCCATTTCAGGAGTCGGATTCATTAGCTGATTAATTCCAGAGCGTGCAGCATCCATTGTCGCAACAGTGAAGAGCCGTATGGCCTCCTGTACGTGATTTTCTGTTGCTACATGTCCCCTGAGTACCAAAAACATTATATTAGCTACAAAGCCAATTGTACAACCAAGTAAGTTCACCAATTGACAGCTATTACGCCATTCTAAAATGACTTTTCACAAGATCATTTCATATCAGTAAGAAAGAGTGATGAATGGTCTTGCGCCCATGAGCATCACATGATATATCAAGTAAATTAAATGCAGCACATTGCAACAACAATGATAGTCTGTTTGTAAAGCCGTATTTATGATTCTATGAAGCCGTAATCCCAATAAAACATGTAGTCGAGCAAAAGCAAGCACTTACAATCCCATCTTGGCAAGGGATTCACTCAGCCTAATTATAGCCTCCAGCTGCCTCACTGTAATTGGGACAGCAGCTGCTTCCCCAGTTTCATTTGCTTGTTGTCTCATATTCTACAGGAATCAAAGTAATAAACCATGAATACCATAAATAATTATCTTATCTTTGTGAAAGAAAAATGTTCCTCAGTGTTTAAGTACCTGTCGAATGTTAACATATTCTGTCTGCAATTTCTTGGCAGCTGAATCCGATAAGCGAGGGTGGCATTCAGTTCTACAGTAGTGTATATATCTGTATACAAGCCAGCGCATGCATCAATGCCTCTAACACACTCCATATCACTTGAGTAATATGACAGACATTGGGTAAAATATGAAGAGAGTTCGCAAAAATACCTCTTCAACCAATTTTCCTCCTTTTTAGATTTAGGGTCCCCGGTAACTGCGTTTGCTGATGCATGCACTTTAATTACATGGCTTGCAATTATCTGAAAAAAGATGATGAATAGTAAGTGATAATCCTGCCGAATAGATCCATCTGCCTTGAAGCCCTGTAATTCACATTAACCAAGTCTTGTACATAAACGTACAAATACGAAATACTTGGTGTAATTACCTTGTCTTGACTGTACATCCTAACGTCTTTCACAATGAAGATTAAGTCAAATCTAGAAAGAATAGTCGTCTGCAAGTCGATGTTATCCTGCGCGGTCTGAGGCAAAAGAAACACTATAAGCTTTCCATTAATGAAAATATTGTGTGACAAGCACAAAATCAATCAGATAACCCCATTGTTGTAGGAATGTACAGAAAGTACAAACCTTCAGATCATCATAACGCCCTGATGGAGGATTAGCAGCAGCAAGCACAGATGTTCGGGAATTCAGTACAGTTGTAATTCCTGCTTTAGCAATGGAGATTGTTTGTTGTTCCATAGCTTCATGAATAGCAACCCTGAACCACCCAACCGATAGCTTAGCATTTAAAGGCAAGGATTAAGTGGATTACCATCAAATCTATATTAAATTCTTGCTCTTTGACTAACCTGTCTTCAGTTCTCATCTTGTCAAACTCATCGATGCAGACAACACCGCCATCTGCCAGTACCATTGCACCTCCTTCTAGATAAAACTCACGCTGAAACATAAGCATAATCAGTCCATATCTGAAGCATATTTCAGAAGATATTGATTCAAATACTTCAGCACAACATATCAAAGATACATGATTCGATTGTTGAAACTTACTGTGCCACTGTCTCTAATCACTGATGCTGTAAGACCAGCAGCTGAAGAACCTTTCCCCGAAGTGTACACAGCAACAGGAGCAGTTTTCTCGACAAACTTTAGAAACTTTACTCACAAAATGGAAACATATAATCAGTTCTGCAGAATGTTATAGCTAACCTACAAGGAGTATAAAGAGAGGATAGAGAATTACCTGTGATTTGGCAGTAGAAGGGTCACCCAAAAGCAGGACGTTGATGTCACCTCTTAATCTGACACCATCAGGTAAAGTCTGCAATCACAGGAAAGCGGGAATGCCACCAAGACAATTAGTACTATGAAATGAAATACATTGCAGTAATAACAAAGCATTGTCATGGTACTAAAACTTAACAAGACGGCGATATCAGAGGTATATGGCAGGCTACCTTTCGTGATCCGCCAAACAATAGGCAAGCAACGGCCCTTTTCACATCTTCATGACCAAAGATAGAGGGAGCGATCTTAGAGCATATGCGTTCATACACATCATTTTGACCAGCGAATTTCTTAAATTCTTCAATCTGTGATAGGAGCACATAATGACACGCCAGGAAGAATTTAGCAATCCACATGTTTTCTCTTTATAGGGGTCAGCAAAGTTCAAAAATCCAAATCCTATCACAGGTTGAGCAAAGGATCACCCTACCCACAACTCACAGCATTAACCATTAACCGAGTGTCTAGGGGGCTCCTGTTAATTGCAGGGTATATAGGGTCGAACATACACAGTCTTGCCCCTATATTGGCAACACAGGCCCACAAATTCACAAGCAGTCAAAATTGACATGCAATACTAGAAAAGAAAATGGGCAGTCAGCAGCTGCACAACAAACCTCGTCAGCAGTGAAAGCAGCTTGACCGCGAGAGCTGTTGTCATTGGCTTCTTCGATTCCCACAACTCTTATATAAGGCTGTCTAACAGCAACTGCTCCTCTATGACTGCACGAGGAGCGGACAAATGAATACGAAAAGTAAAGAAAGAGCAACCAAAGAAACACAATTAAGCTATGGAGATGAATGCATACAAAGTAGACGAATTGGAAGCTTGAAAGATACTGTAAATCCCCATAACAGTGAGTCTGGTACCAGGAACAATAGTTTGAACAAGATGCCTATCAATAGAAAGAAGCATGTTTCTTGGTAATTCTCCAGTAGGAACATCCTAGCATCACAAATTTAGATTCGCACATTAAAATGAGTAACATGACTGCATTATACACCTAAATTAACATACAATAAGACAGCGACCGAAAGCAAGCGAAAAGAGCAGGAAAAACCTCGGGATTCTCTTGAAGTTTGAGAGTTTGTTGATCAACATACTTGCTTTTATCCGGAACAACAAGCCAAGGATCAATAGGGCAAGGTTCTTCTCCAGGCTATATAAACAAGTAAACAATGTTAGTCCATTCATCCCCGTCAATTGTTTATCTTTGTTTAATCAAAACCCGAAGAAAAAGAAACACCTGAGCAATATGATCACATGATCTAGGAATCATGGCACCACCAAGACCAGGCCGACAAGCAACAAGCTTAACATTCCGACAATTCTTACAAAGAAGTGTAACATAAGTAGCCTTCGCCTTAGTACGTGAAGCAGCTATAGTAATCCCCGATATCTTAACCAATTTCGATATATATTGAGCTCCAAGTGATCGCATAGAGAGCGAATCCTCCCTCGAAGTCAATAAAATCTGAACATCCTGAGCCACAGGTTCCTCCATTTCACCCGTCTCCCCAGCCACCTTCGACTTAAAGCTCGTCAACACCTCTGCAGCCGCCGTCTCAAACTAAAATAAAACACTCCTTAATTAGAAAAACAACACTAACAAACAGTGGCCGAACTAGGGGAGCTAACAGGAGCGGTCACAATAAAAAAATTCTATTTTTTTACGAGTTTACCTTATTATTCCTCCGACTCAATCATTTGTTTACCTTTCTATTCAATGTAAGAGGTATTTTATCAAAGGTAAATAAATGATTGGGACGGAAGGGAGTACAATTAGTATATTAATAGTTATACCCTCCCACCCTACCCCACCCAAATTGAACTTTCAATTTTTTTTTTTACGAGTTTCCCTTATACCATTACACGTTCGTCACACCAATTAAAAATGAAAAACAAACGAATTTACCTAATTCCACTAATATTTCATCACAGTAATTAAAAATTTAAAATTAAAAATAAAAAGGTAGGAAAGGAATCGTACGAGAGGGAGGAAGTCGGCGGGCGAAGAGCGGAGAAGTTCAGGTAAATCCGGATCGAATGCATCAAGGTGCTCCAGATCCACCACAAGCGATGTCGGGTTATGTACAAGACTTTCTCTGTAAGGATAAACATTCTTTTCCGTCTCGAACCCGCGGATGAATTCTTTGAACTTGAGTAAGACGGAGTGTTTTCCGACGCCTTCGTTTCGGCCACCGGAACCAGGGGGAAACTGTGCTTGGTCGCTGTAATATACGCCTCCTTCGTCCCAACCCGACATTTCGGCTTTTCGATATCGTTTCGGTTCTGATGGATTTGTAGACGGCGCAAGGAAGGGAGGAGTAGGAGGTGGAAATGAAGGGATGAATGAAGGAATTAGGGGTGAGACTGATAATTATGAGATTTGGGGGTTTTTTTGGCGCCAAAAATAGGCGCCAAAAGAAGTATGTTTACGTGGATGATGTGGGCTTATTGTCGGCCCATCAGATGAGAAATCACATTTTTAGCCCAATTTTCAGTACTAACTAGGCCTATAATCATTGTATAATCCCGAGTCAACAACTCTTCTATAAGACCGTATTCGGAGAAAAAAGAACACAGTTCCAAGACTCGAGAAGCGTGCTAGTGGGCGATCGCTACATACTGAAACGACATTCTTTGTTATTTGCATTTTTGCCTTGGCGTGAGTACGGGTGCGCATGCTATCTGGCAGAAGTTTCGAGCCGTCTAGTTATCAAAATAAAAGCAAAAGTCTAGTATACTATCGTGTTATAAGTTTTTTTTTTCGTTTACTTTAAGTATGTCATTTACTATATGACGGTCTTATAAAAGAATTGTTACTAAATAATTAAATTAAATTTTCAATTTCATCTTGATAATCCAATATGTTAAAATGAACAATAGCATACTTTATACTTAAATACGTTAGTTATCAATATAAATGATTATGTTATCACTTATCACTTTCAAAATAAAACATTATTTTATATGTTTATTAAATAAAACCGTTTTTTTATTTATACGATAATTAGTACACCCGATCGGGGTTCCTCCTTTGAGACCATCATCTCCAACAAAAACAGTAGAACACTCCCAGAGTCCGAGTCTACCACAAATTTCAGTTGTATTATTATTCACTTGATTGATCAGGAACGAATCCTTATTTGTTTCTTACAAAATTTCTAGTTATAATAGAAATCCACAGTTATACAAATTTAATCCATAGTTAATTCATGAGTTACTACTTTCACCCTAACCAAGTTTTACCACAATCCTACGTTAAAAATTTGCAAACCACCATGCAAAATACCAACAAAGATGATCAACTTCCTCTGGTTCGTTTACTCTCCGACATACTCAATGCCCATATTGCTTATTATTCGACTATGGAGGCGATGAAGCTGAACTCGACTACTACTACTACTATGACTAGTTTGATTCAGAGAGAAGCAAAGCCGAAACTCAAGGAAGAAGCTAGGCCAGTGGTGCGGTTGATGTGTAGCATGGGAGGTAAGGTTCTACCTCGACCCCACGATTATGAACTTAGGTATGTTGGTGGTAGTACCCATCTTGTGACTTTCCAACGTAATATCAGTTGCGACTCGTTCATGTTGAAGCTTTTGAAGCTGTTTAATGTAGGCAGCGAATTTACGGTTAAGTATCAGCTTCCTTATCAAGGGTTTGACAGCTTAATCAGTGTTGTAAACGACGAGGATGTTGAGAACATGATGGAGGAATTCGAGGCATTATATTTACAGGAAATAAAAAACAGGAAAGAAAATAATAACGAAATAATTCATCGAATGAGATTGTTCCTGCTCCCTCCTACTAGAGTTCAAGAAATTGATATTTCTCGAACAAATAGTAATGCTTCGGAGGAATCGGATTATTTGTTTGGGTTGGAGAATTCAAACTCTGGTTTGCCTGATTTTGGAGCGGCCTTGTATGCCACACAGCCTCCACTTAAGACCAAGCTAGAAAGTCCAAACCCAAACCCGGTTGAGAAGATGTCTGACTCAAAATCTCATCAGATGGGTTTGGACCCGGGTTATCCATACCCTGCTGATCAAGCTTATGTGAAGAGTAATCTAGTTTATTACGTACCTGCCGATCCAGGACTAGGCGTGAATCCACATCTTCTGCAATCAGAACAGTAGGCTCAGGTCCAGTTTCCGCTCAGGTATATGGTATACAGGTTCAAGCCATCCGTAAAAGAAGCATAGGTTCAGCCGTTATACCAGGGATAGCTGAAAGTGTTTTTTTGTAATATACGAGCAACTGTTTGTGCAATAACAGTATACTGCGTCGTAGTAAATAGACATCTCTGAGTACGCTTCAAAAGCATTTGATTGATACTTTATCAAAGCAAATCTTTTCAGGTCATAAGAAGTTGCCATACAACGATATTTGCTAGAGTACAATACACACGGTGAAAAAAAAAATTTTTTGGGTGACGCTGGTGCAAATCGCTAACCAGGTTCTCACCACTTGTTTTTCCCCATAGTAAGCTAAAAGACTATTATTAATGGCGGGTAATCCCGGACATAAAACAGGGTTTTTGCCATTTCAACACTTCTTTCCGCCATATTTTGGCCTTTTCAAGTAACTTGAGGTAAAAACATTCTTGCATATGTTTGTATATATTGAATTCTTAAGTATATCTGTACGCAAAAACGGCCTAAAATTTAGGGGAAAAAAGGTAAAAATGAAAATAAAAATAAAAAATGGACATCAACACTTCACTAGGCTGGAAATGAGTATTCCCTTGTTCGAGTCAGAGTTGCTGCTGAATGACCAGTGATCACTGATTAACTTCAAGTAGCGTGTGCAACAACTATGTGATGCCGTGGAACAGTAATACTCTGTATTGTTAACCATAGCAGGTCGGTCTCCGAAGAATTAACTGAAACTGAGAAGACGATAATAATTGAGAAATGATCAACCCTCTAAGGCCGAGTCCAGTCTGACACAACTCAATCTCACAGTCCCAAGAAGGTATTCTGGAAGTTCTGCTTCCTCATTTGCCTGCGTAAAATAACAGACGTGGCAAGTAAATACCTCTCAGATCTTTATGACTGAGTACATTATTAACAAACAAAAAAACATTATTCAAAAGCAAACTAAAATCACAAACCTCTATCAGAATTGCAAGATCGACTACCAAGCTTGTGACATATCCAAGGACAAGACCGACAACACTTCTGGCGACTGCTGATGAGCCTATATCCACATCAATCTAACAAAAAGCCAATTGGAGAAAACAAGAATTTAAAGCATTTTTAAAACAAAAACAAAAATTCTTCAGGTAGTTATTTTGAAACTTGCAAAAAAAAATGCAACAGGGGGATTCTTTTCCTAAAAATCGTCTATTTTAAGACAGAACAGGAAAGGGGGAGGCGGGGAGCAGTATTATCCCCCAATATCAGACATGCTTGACAATCAATTAAATACTCCGTATAAAAGAAAATAGAGAAGTACATTAGCAGATTATATACGCAGCAAGTTTTACATCAAAGTGAGTTGGAACAATTTTATAAGTTCATTTTTAAGATAAAATCGGTTTCATAGTGTCTGCATAACAAAAATTTCTTTAATGTTGTCTCTACGTCAAACAATGCCACTGACCAACTGAGGGCAGATATTTCAGAAAGGTACATATTCCAACTCTGCAATTACAGAAACTTGACAAGAACTATCTGAAACTGTTATTAGTTTGAGGGACATATACAGCGGAGGCAATGCTTGATCAAATTTTGCAAACATTTTGAAGACACGTCTTTATCAATGAAATGTTGTTTCTGAGGCATTCAAACTACTAATAAGGACAATGCAATTATAATCATCGTTTACCAATTACCAAAGGCAACTGCGATAAACTAGCCGCCAGTTCCATTAGTTTCTTAAACTCTGAACCCATAATAAATTGTTGTGTATAGAATTGTCCTAGTAAGAAAGGTACATTGTATGAGACACATCGTTACTATTTTAACCTCACATTAAAGCTCCTTCAATGTAAATATGCTGGCAAAAGACGCATACGATTTACTTACTTCCAAAAAGTTATCTTGTCTGAGGTATTTACAGGTTACGGCTTTTCCCAGAAGGCAAGCTTTTGTTCCAACCGCGCGCTTAACCATCCAATAACCCTGCGCCGCTTAAAGCAGTTGATTTCAGTATGACTAATTACGTAATTATGAGTTTCTCAAATTGCAAAAGCCAGCGTAATGCATTCTAGTGAAACATAGGAGTGGATAAAAATAAGCCATCTGCAGAGGCACAGTCTACCTTTACAATGCTTGGTATCAGCTTGAGCCTAGAATCACGAAATGAGTCAGTCCCATCAGCAAATTTACCCAATAGGGAATCGTCATTTACCGGCCTATCCGCAGCATAATAGAAAACCAAATTGTAGTTCGGTTTGGCAGGGATCTGGAACAGTAAAAGTGACGATAGGACAGTTAAATAACAAGATATAGAGCCAGTATAATGTAAATCAGTGAAGAGCATAAAGAAGATATAACGTAAAAGTAAATTTCTGACATATAATTACCTAGTTTAAACCTGAAACAAGTTTTCCTAATTTTAAAATTCTAGCAATAGATCTACAATGTCTTTTTTTTAAAAAAAAAGTAAGCAACGACAAACAGTCATGACGTGCGCCTTCGCTTGGCAGCAGAAAAACTCATATCAAAGTGTAATATCTTATAGTTGTAAAGTCCTACACTCCTGTAAAACGTTGAAAGCTATCCTGATCCTTGACTGTATTATGAAATATCTGCAAGTCACTATAATTAGAAGGCAATTCCTGATGCAATTAAATGTTAAAGGCCCACGCTTAAGCAAAAATGTGCATCTTGATTGTCCCGAGAAAAGATGCATCCTAACTTTATCCAAAGTCACAAGATCCTTAAATTCCAAATGCACGAATAATCATCTCTCATGTTGGTCCAGTGCACAACTATTTTAATGATACTACGGATCTATCCCACATCTATTATCCCCATTTGAATTTAGTGGCCAACAAATGTTACTTTGAATCTAAGAACGTTGAGATATAATGTAAAATCTATGATGTTTTTTTTATCAAATGAACGATTTTACATTCTTCTTAAAAGGTTGTACCTAACTACTTATAGCACACTCGGAGATAATATCGCACAAAATCGACCTCGTTTGAACATTAAAGTCCTTAATTTTCAAAAGCATGAATAATCACCCATCCCATGCTGGTTCAGTGCAACTACTGCTACATTACTCTCATGACAGTTAAATAGGGTTTTCCAAACCCTATATGACTACAGTATTAGAAGTCATTGCCTGGCACATATTGCAATTCGGTATATTTGGCCATTCAATGGGAGGAAACATGGGGGAACAAATGAGAATGATTACCTGGAGATTGAACACAAGAATGAATGGAAGCTTTCTCCCTCCTTCTGACTGCAATAAAAGTATCAAAAGAAAAGTCCAAGAAATTAATAAATTAGCGTACTTCAAGGAGCGTTCACGTGCAATCAAGGTAACTGTCAAATTTCGTGAAGACATAACATGAACTCAACTGCATAATTTAGCAGTACATTCAAATCTAAACCAAGAACCGCAGACAGCTGTTCAAAGTATTAACGAAGTACTAAACTAGATGGCAATCTTATTCATTTTACATGGTCAGAAAAAATTAGGAGCTTGTCAAAGGGTGAAAGGGTGTTGGTGCTTGTGCTGTAGCTCCTAGATAATGATAATAATTACGGAGTATTTCCCTGCAGTGAACGTAAATGTTGGTTGAAGTGGAACAGCAGCTGATAATCTGAAGCAAAGGAGCAGGGGTGGGAACATCGTGGCATGAAGAAATGATAATGTACAGATGTCAATGAAAACCCCACCCACAGCAGCCAGCATCAGGCTAAAAATCTCAAATATTATGGAAGATATGGGGTATATTTGATAAATTGAGCTGCACTAAACAAGCCAAGATAGAAATTGTTAGGGTAGATATTGAATGCAGAAAGAACATCCTCCTAAAAACAGCGGACGCCGAAGGTGATAACAAAGGGTTTGTCAATAGGACCAAATTGCTGTAGTCTTGATGACTCAACGCTTCTTTACCACTCAGAAACCCTCCCATATTTAGTTGCATGTGTTGAGGCATACGTAAGGATGTAACCTTAAAACTACCCAAAAAACAAATTAATGGCCTCCTAATGCAATCAAAACACTAGTTTACCAACGATTTCGATTTACAAAAGTTATATCACGGAAAAATCCTACTGAAAAGGCCCAAAGACATGTCTTTGAGAATAAGAAAGAGACCTTGATTAATGAAACCAACTAAATTCATTCCTAGATCGTAAATTTCCAAGTAGCTCTTTCTCCAGAGTTTATACCCACATTAACGCGACAATCAGAAGTTAAAATTTCAAATTCAACTGCACACGATAAAAAAAAGAAGCAAAAATCTACTTATGATTTCTGACAAGCCAGCGATGTAATGAAGGAAAGTACGACGTTACCTGAACAACACAGGAGGGTCGTAATGCAATCTTATCAATGCTCTGGTCAGCCTTGAGCCAATCAACAGCTATAAGCTTCAGAAGGGGGTCTCCACTTCTAACCTTGGAAAGTCATCCAATTATTTATTCAGTAATAACTCAAAATTTAAGAAACAGATTGATGCGTCATGCATGTGCAGGTGAAATATCTAGCGTCCACTAACAATGTCATGGAAACTAATACTGGCATGCATATAAACAAGAAACATCCCCCTCCATAGGAGTATTTTCGTGCAAGCATTCTTCAGGAAAAACAAGAGCTTTAGACATGTCACGTCTCTTCAAGAACCACTTTACTGACTGAGCATAACTATCAATCAGGCTGACACAAGAGCCATTTAACTTTAAACCATGGTAATCCAAACCAAAATAATAAAATCAAACAGACATTCATTATGCAATTAAAAGAATTCATCCAGCAAATTGCCAATTAAAGGATATTGCAAAAGATCGGATGCATATCGCTAACGGAATTAATATTTAAAACTAGTATCATCAAGTATCATCATGGTAATAAATCTTGGGTTGAGAATCGACCACAGAATGAGTCGTAGGACACGATATTAGTCATTACAGCATATATGCATCCAATACCGCCTCAAAATCAGTCAGTAACCCCAGATTTGATACCATGAGTATCATGACTCCATTTCCTTTTAAATTCAAAACTAGAAACAAAATAAAGTACAAACTCCACAACCGGCACATTGATGCAAACTTAATTGAACTTAAGCTACTCAAGATGTAATCCTAGGGACACTTAAAGCTTACTTTAGCACCATCCTCCAGGTATGTCTTCCCCCTAATCATAAATCCGGAGCCACCGGGATTTGTCCAGCAATCTTTGTCATTGTCATCTTTACCTTCACGCAGTGAACCACAAAACAAGGCCGGATCCATTGGTACTGGGGGTATGGTTGAATCTAATTCTTTATTTGCATCATGATCTGTAACACGAGAAAATGTTAAGAAATTGATGATACTAGATCAAATGAAATAATAGCACAGGTATAAACGTATAAAGATTAAGAGGCAAAATTTGTCATCTCCAAATTTCCTTTCAAAACCACCTGTTTATTACGCAGAGAACTCTGCAACTAGAGCTTGGAGACCTAACTTGACCAATCCACATTATATTATAAATCAACAACAATAGTTATCAACGGAGAAGGTCAAGAGGCAAAGTTTATCATCTCCAAATTTCCTTTAAAAATCACCTGTTAACCCAGACCACATTACATTACACCTATGCCTCATCGGTTCCCGCAAATGGCGGGTAAGGGGGGATGGATGGATGCAGCTTTACACTTGTGTTGATAATAGAAAGAGGCTGTTCCGGATGATCCAGAGTGAAAATTGCATCGATAATACATCGAAAGAGTGAATACTTCGTATTCCAAAGAACAGCAACCAGTTTAGTGAATCATATTGCTTTTATCAAGTGGAATAGAAGAAATGAGTTGCGGTACTATAAAATAACTGTAAACATCAGTTACAGAATTTTTAGCTGAGAACATTTACTGAATATATAACATACTGCAACACATGTCCATCCAACACCGACAAGATTAGGCCCGCAGGCAGAATATCAGCAAGTTGAAAGAAAGGTCCATACACATATACTCCATACATTATAATATTTGAAAAGTAAAAAAAAAAAGCAATTAGTTTATTAGACAAATGGAAAGCAAGGTGCTTAAACTGCACAAGCTGATAGAGCATAAATATCACACGGTAGAAGGTAAGGAGGACACAAACCTGAATCTGTCTTCAAGGACAAGCTAGCTACAGCCCAATTAACATTCTTCAGTGTCACATGGTCCTGATAATGAAAAGAGCCAGAATCACGTTCATAACAATATCATAATAAAAACCACACACACAGTTGTTGATCACACAACATCGCCAGAATCTGGAGTCTCCAATTGGCAGGCTTCAGGAGGCCCAAGGGCGGCCCAAAGGGCGAGCCATTCAGCTCCTCGCACCAGGGCCCAATGGTAACAGGGGCCCAAAAATTTAATAGTCCATTAATATTTGATTATTTGGAAACTAATTGTTTCTATAGCAGTAATATGCTCTACTATCTATCCGTTTAATAACCCATTCGCTTCCCTATTTCAATGGCATTAATTACATATTTACGTGAGAAGTGAAATTTAGTAAGTTTTCTTTTTTTCTTTTTTTGCCTTCTTTCTCTAATCTCCATCATCTATCCTCCTCCATTGTTCTAAAATTTTTGTTTCATACGATTTACTCCCATAGTTTTCATGCATTTTTATACTCAATTAAGTGTGCTTTTACTTTGTAAATTTACAATCACTTTTTATTTATGTTAGGAATTATTTTTGTTGCATTATTGCCCTTAAACTCTAAACTTCAAAATCATATTCCGTATATCGATATCGGCATGTATTAAATCTAAACAAATTTAGGGTTGCTTTTTCGTTTAAATTTTCGAATATGTGATTCTTCAATT
>JAGPOY010000241.1:1009-28364 GCA_018983105.1 Silene uniflora | reverse complement strand
TTTGCAATCAATTATATTGACATATTGTCAAAATCGTATTCCATCAATTCCATTTTTATTACCTTATTACTACTATGGGTGCCTGGTTTCGCCCGGACTACCTTTACTTAACATTAAAATTTGTTTTCAATTAACTAAAACTACTTTAAAATTGCATAACTCATAAATTTATAATGAATATATTTTTCTATATTGCATAAGTCATATATATTTTTCTATGATAATAATCACAAAATAAGAATTACAATGAAATAAATTATAAGAGAAATTCACTACTCCCGCTATTATTAATATTTTTACTTAAATCGATTGGTTAACACATACATTTACAATTTATGTCTTGAAATTATGATGAGATGTAAAATCAATAATCAACAAATTATGAGACACGTTCATCACTCCCTCTATTAATATTATTATTTTCACTACATCTCCTGTTAGTACTGTTACGTTTACTACTTCTTCGGTTAATGTTGCTTCTTTAACTACTCCAACTATTTTTACGGTTAGCCAGGCCAGTTAGTTTTGTCAAACTCATATATTTAAATAAATTAATATTTTCCTCATATCGAGTTGTTAGTTAATGGTTCATACTTTCTCCGTTGTTCATTCTGTTACTTTCATTATATGTGTTGTGACTAATATTACTTTCACTTCTCCCGTTGTCATTATTTTTTCTTTCACTACTCCCGCATTTATTAGTGTTAATTTCAATAATTATGTTGCTGATAGTATGACTTTCATTACCCCCATTGCTATTATTCTTACTTTTACTACTCACATGGCTGATTACTGTCATATTAGTTGATTATCTAGTTGTATTATAGTTATATATTTAAATAAATCTGAAAATTAAATTACAATATTATTTAAAAGCAATCATTATTATTTACTAATTAAATTAAAAATAATATTATAATTTTTGGAAATCTAGATTGATTTATTTTAATCTTTTCATAGTTTCCAAAATATAACATACTTCTATTATATTATATTCGTGTATGTTAAATAATTAAAATCTTTATACTAAATAATACCATAAGTGGGACATATTATTTTAAGGAAAGTCACCAAATTATAGTGTTCTTTAAATTTATTCTTCAACCAAAATTTTATAATATTTACATTGAAGTCCTTTGTCCAGGTCCATCACACAGCGCTAGGATTAAAAACTATATAATATAATTAATTTGTATAGATTTATTTAATTGCATTGAAATCCTCATAGTTTCCAAAATATAACATACTTCTATTATATTATATTCGTGTATGTTAAATAATTAACATCTTTATACTAAATAATACCATAAGTGGGACATATTATTTTAAGGAAGGTCACCAAATTATAGTGTTCTTTAAATTTATTCTTCAACAAAAACTTTATAATATTTACATTGAAGTCTTTTGTCCAGGTCCATCACACAACGCTAGGATTAAAAACTATAAAGTATAATTAATTTGTATAGATTTATTCAATTGCATTGAAGTCCCTTGGTTTCTGGAATTAATATATAGTATTGATTGATTGATTCATTGTCTTTGCTAGCTTAATTTATTAATTGATCTATTAAATCATAGTATACGAATTTAACTCAAATAATTCATCAAATCGCCAGTTTGCTAAAGTTAATCCCCCGTTTTACTTAGTTAACCCCCCATTTTCATTTATTTTTCCCTTTTTGCCCTTCTCTCATCCCCACTCTCTCTAAACAAAATTTTCTTTCGTAAATCGTAAATGTGTGACGGAGATCCTTTTTTTAATTATCTCTTTAATTCGTACAATAATGAAAATTCGTCCAATAATGAAGAAAATCGATTTCAAAATGATTGGAATGTCGAACAACATTATCGGTATAACGATCAGGGTTACGATTACGGTCAAGGAAGCGGTTATGGAGACGGTAATAGTTACGATTACGGTGTAGGAAGCGGTAATAACAATGATACGGGGCAAGATTACGATTAGAAACGTAAAAACTTCAAATAATCATAACTTTGTGCTCGGGTGTCCGATTTTGACGAATTTTTTTTTTTTCAAATCACTTAACTCGACGAGACGAACGAAATGGTTAAAAAAAAAAATTTGAAAGTGGGCCCATTCGTGTGAAAAACACGAACTGGCCCAGGCCGGTTCATGTGGTTTACATGAACCCGCCTTGGCTAGTTCGTGTAAATCACAAGAATGGGCCTAAGCGGATTCATGTGGATTACACGAACTGGCCTTGGCTGGTTCGTGTAAACCACATGAATCGGCCTAGGCCAATTCGTGTGTTTTACACGAATGAACCACTTTTAAATTTTTTTTTTTTTACCATTGCGTTCGTCTCGTCGAATAAGCGATTTGAAAAAATTTTTTGTTGAAAACGGACACACGAGCACAAAGTTATGGTTGTTTAAAGTTTTTTCTTTTTAATCGTCAATTTTTGTCCCAATTTAAATTGCTACTTTGCATTATTTTGAGAGGGATTTTGTTTTTGTTAATTTTTTAAGCGGTTTTTTTAAATTTGAAAATCAAAATCGAAAGTGGGAGAAAAGGAAGTTATATGAGTTTAATTACTCAATGGCAAAAAGGTAATAGTTAGGGGCGAGATGAGTAAAACTAGGGGCGGTCTTTAGCAAACCCGTTTATAAAATACGATTCTCGCATACAAACAATACAAAACAATTTATTTTAATTTATATTATAATTTAAGGGTAAAAACGTAATTTTGGGGGGTTAACTGAGTAAAATGGGGGGTTATCTTTAGCAATTTTGTTATCATTTCATGCTTAATAACGAAGGTATTTTAATAGTAGTTTGTGCTTATTAAAAGTGATTTGTGATGCTTTTCATATAGGATAGTGATACATTATTTATGAGTCAAAATAAAGATCAAATTACGGTTGTTTGATAGTGATAAAATTAGAGAAGATTTGGAGGAGATCATGATAAAGAACAAGTATAAAAGTACACCGTAGAATATCCAAAAAAATAAACAAATAATGGAATGGGGATGGTATTAAATAGTGGATCCAAGCCTCCAAGTGAGCTGGGATGCAATGTCATGTCCATTGGATTTTGGATGTTTAGTGAATCAAGAAAGAATACTACTCCGTAGAAAAGAAGCATTGGCATTTGACAAGTGTCGAGCAGACAGTGGTTAATAATGTTGATACATACTCTAATTAAGCTCTACATACTAATAAGTTAAATTAAGAATAAAAAAAAGTAGGGTTTTACCTTTAACGCCGCATCACAGATAGTAATAATTAAGTAGTAGTAGTAGTATCATTTAGGTTGTTTTGAAGGCCACTCGAATCTGGATCTTCTCCCTTGACAATCCTGCCTCAAAATATCTTTGCTTATTAATTTACCAAGCATGCTTATCTAAACTTACACAAATTCTCATTTGTGACACGGACGCTATCCGTCACAAATGAATGACGGATACCATTTCCTCTCACAAAATACCCATTAGGGGTGAGTGGAGAAGCACATGAGGGGTGCCCACCTTGTCTCCTATACCCATTTACTCTCACAAAAAACCCGTCGCAAGATCCGACCCGTCACAAGCAAGACTTACTCCTAAACTTAAGCTAACCTCGTAAAGTATAGTTACATGCTTTTATTTATGTATTACTCCCTCCTACACAAAATAACCGTCTCATTTGAATAAGGGCACGAAAATTAGGGGGAAATTAAGGCCTCGTTTGGTTGCCCGCTGGAATACAATTCCACCGGAATATCGAATTCATGGGATTTAAGTTCCCGCATTAAATTCACGTGAATTAGCTAAATCCGTTTGGTTGCCGATGTAGGAGTTCAATTACACCGGAGTTTGCAATTACCTAGGTAGAGCTAGGTAATCAAACTCCTCCATTATGGAGGAGTTTGAAACTCCTAGGAGAATTAAATTCCTACATCATGGCAAAAAATGAGTAACCAAACAAGTTCCAATTTTTCAATTCATGGGATTTTACAACTCTCATGATTTAGAAGAGCAACCAAACGAGGCCTAAATATGGAAAAGTATTGTGTAGAGGTAAGAATATATGAGAGATGGTGTTATGATTTAGATGGGTAATTTGTTAATGGTACATTTAGGTGGGTTAAGGGCAGGGGCGAGGCCACATACGGCTACGGTGTAGCAGCCGCTACACCGAAAACAAAAAATTCAGTTAGAATTTCGTGATTTGCTACACCAATATTTACGGCGTTCACACTAATTATCTATACATTTTACCTTGAATATATATTTTGCTACACCAAAATCAAAATTCTGGACTCGCCTCTGGTTAAGGGTGATGTGGCCGTAAATAAAGCAAATGAGACATTTAGGTGGGTAGATGAAATTGGACAAATGGGACGTTATCTTAGGTAGGAGGGAGCAATTAATTATAAGCCAACTAATCTACTTTGTTAGCTTGCATTCAGAAACAAGTGCACCACACCTCAAGGTTCATCCCCAATTTCGATTGAAAATCGGCACACACCGTTTTATAGGAGATCGAATAATCGTCTGAGTATAGAGTTGAAATCAAAAGCCTATGTATAGTTAAAATGGCGAAGGGTTAGTACATACTCCGTACTACATAAGGGATTCTGCATTTGGGTGTGAAAAACAAAGGGGGAGTCCATTTAGAGAGTTGCAGTTGAATTTGAACTGCTCCTCCATCCAGATTCCAGTCCACCACCAACGCATTCTTTTCTGTCATTTTGCGTCTCTATTTTTTTATTTATTTATAAAAGTAAAACTCCAAACCAAGTTGCATCAACAATATGTCAATATGGGAATCTTTACTTAATCAACTCTCTCAATGTGTGACAGTGAACCCCCTTATGATTTAACCACTATATTCAACTTTTCAAGGTAATGACAACATCTTCATAATAATAATCAACTAAATCATGTACTGTAGTAACCCTAGTCTAGGACTCTATGCTTAATACTATCTCTACTGACAATCTTAAGAGTCGTTTGGTTCAACTACGCGGAATGAAACGGAATGGAATGAAGTTTGATAGTATGGAGGTATGGGGTTCTAAATCCATACTTGCTTAATGTTGTTTGGTTCGAGGAGGAATGGAGTTCGATTCCAAGGGAGAATGATGGGTATGAGATTCCAAATTGTTTCGGTTGAATTAGATTCCAACTCCATTTCAAAATGTCCTAACCAAACACTAAAATGGCTTAAATTCATTCCAATACCCCCAACCAAACACCCCGCTACGGAATGACTGCTGCATCGATGTGGGAGGATTCAGCCTATACGTCATTTTCTTATAATATTTAGGATTACTCTTTTCCAGCCAAGGTAACTATGAAAATCTAAATGTCATCTTTGCAATTGGAGAAAAACTAGACGAACGCGATGGGATACAGTTTTAAGGGGGAACCATATGGGACGAGAATTGAGACGGACTATGTTTTTCCTTCCAATATGTCCTACCATTAACCAATCAACCAGACCACCTTCAATTCCCATCTCTGTTTCCTATTCACCCCAAACATTTTCCTTTCAACCTTGCCATCCAATCAAAACAAGTCATTTTTGGCTTTTGCTCTAAGCTTATTACGCTTTGGATATGTACTTCCCCCCACCCCCAAGTACATGCAATAAGTAGAAAGAATGAGTGCCAGTTATACTCGCATGATCAATTACAGAAAATGGGTCCACATCTGGAACACCAAAAGTAGATGAATTCGTTTTAACTGCAAACTTGAATGGTCGATCAATAAAACTGCTCAACACGATTTTTAAAGTCAGACTAGAACAAAATACGAGTACAAATCACTGCAAGGAAAAAACAAGGAGAATGTGCAGATAAATCTCAGACAATCCTCTCAAGCTCCCTGGCATAACTGAGGGTTTGATTGATCAGAAGCAGAGAAGGGATTTCCTTGCTCGGTTCCGACTCTTTGGCTTTCTGGAAAAACACACATCCATTCTTCATCTCCCAATCAGGGTGTTCCTGGAATTAGCAGTTCAATTATGTTTTTTAAACGCACAACAATTAATTTTCAGTAAACCTGGTTACACACTTGGAACCATACACTAGTTCAAGTGTTCAAGTTCTCACAGTGACAGTTCTTAAAATTTGCAAAATTGCATACATGCCAAAAGAAGAAAACATCTAAAAACAAATTCTTCTCAAGACATCTTACATTCTTACTATGATAACATATTAACATAAGTTTTTGATTAATCATGATCTGGTTATCGTCTCACCGAGTAAACTTAACTTTTGGTGCTAATGAAAATCATACCTCATTGATGTAATCTAGTAAATCCTTGTCAGAGGAGAAAAGCAACATTTGTTTTGCATCATTTAGTGAAAGAGAATCATAAGCTTTTTCACTGCATCCAGCAATTTCATCTCTGCAATTTTCAATAAATTATTTAAACGGCATACACAAATGGAATGGATAAATTGCATAGACTAGCTACTTAAGAAATTGCACCTCACAGTCTTAGCCAACAAATCCATGAAATGCACATAAGTTTCATGGGGGACCGACTGTCTTGCAGTCAAAACACGGTTGTATGCTCCCTCCATGAAAGATTGTTCCAGCTCTACAGCATGCTTAATGCAAGGACTCTCCAAGGCAGTTGATGAAAGCAACTCCAATTCAGTATGGAATTCAGCTATCCTGTTCTGGACAAGAAGTCTCAATAGGTTGAGACCTAAGATTGGATATTCTTGTGCAGATTGAGGAATACGGTCCCTGTTCAACAGTTAACAATTAATACATATGAAAAGAGAACATACAGACAAGAAAATTCGATACAATAGTGTATGCCAGACTAAAGCCAACAGAGACAAGTCAGACAAGGGCTGCATAGCTGTTGCCTGGATTCATATTAGTGGCTCGTTACGTCCCACTTTAGAGATTACGAATTAAGAATCAGAGAGTATCACGTTATGGAATCTACATTCTCGTATACGCTCATTCAGTGCAGAGCAATGGTTCAAAGAAAAGAGTGTCACGCTATGGAATCTACATTCTCGTATACGCTCACTCAGTGCAGAGCAACAGTTCAAAGGATTCATCATCCTTTCTCTAGGATATCAAAGTCAAACAAGCGTAAGATGGTATCTCAAACATTCATATTTGATTGTATATTTATGACGAAATAAAGCAAAATGACTCACTAAGATGGTGACGCTTTGCTTAGTATAGTTTGTTTTAGATGATGACAGGTCTTGCTTTAGATTCATCATGCCTCACAATGTGTGTTCTTATAATATATTATTCTTTTGGAGTGAAAGTCAAATAGCATTTTAAGATACAGTTCTAAATAATTCAAAAAATTCGTTTGTAAAAACTATTCTTGAATTGGCTTTATTTCCCTCTTACCACGGCTGGAATAATGCTGGCGTTGATTTCAAGGCTAGACATGAAGTCATTCGAAACAAGAGGGAACAGACTACAATGAAACCTCTGCACTCGTACCTGAACATGTATTCCATGTAGTACCAATTGTTGCTCATAAGGACATTAAACACTACAAAAAAGACCATGAGATTGATTTTTCTAATGGTAATTTGGAAGATGTCTACATTGAGCAACCTCCTTTCGCTTTATTACCAAATCATGTTTCAGATCACCCAAATCTCTTTACGGCAACAAACAAGGCCCAAGAGCTTGGTATAAGAGATTGTCAAAATTTCTTTTGGAAAATGGTTTTCATACGAGGCTTGGTTGATATAAAACATTGTTTACTATGGTCGACGAGAAAGAATTGTCAGTTGTTAAAGATTTATGCTGATAATGACATCATGTTTGGAGGGGCTAATGAATTGTTATATACTCCGTCATATCCACATCGGACTTCTTAGGATTCAAAATTCCTCTCACATATTTGTGGGCCATGGTAGTTTTGGTGTGGACTAGTAGTATGTACACTTTTCTGATCTTATTACCTCAGAGTTCAAGATGAGGATGATTGGCAAACTAGGATTTTTTTTACTCCAAAGTCCAAATCAAACATATAGACAAGTTATAATTATTTTTTAACAAAAGCACATTGAATAAATGCTAGAAAATGCAGGATGAATAATGCTAAGATTTAGGCGCCTCTGTCCTCCAAACCCAAGTTGGAAAAAGGTGAAAAAGGTAATAAGTATGTTGAAGAAAAGGTATGTTTCACTCAAAGTTACATGGTTTGGAGTTTTGTAGGCTAAAGAGTTCAAGGTGAGCACATTGCACAACGGAATGTTAGGGTTGTCACAGAATGGAAGTGGGAAGGGGAGGACATGAGTATAACCAAAGAAGTACGGCGAAGCAGAGGAGGAATTATAAAAAAAGGAACACAAAGTTAGGTTCACTAGTATTAACACTTACCCTATAGTCAACTTTTTGGGTACTGCAATGTGGGCCTTAATTCTCATCCTTTTTAGGCACATGAGTTTTCATAAGAACTTCCAAAACTCACTTTAATATTCAAGTGGTCAAGCCTCAAGAGTCAAGACTAAGGAGTTCAACAATCTTTTAGGAGCTCAAACTGCCAAATTCTATAATGAAACCCATTTAAGTGCAATCAAGCGAATATTTTGTATATGATTGGAATGCATGAACTCTACTTCTGGTACCGTATTCATTTCAATCTTAGTGGGTACTCGGATGTAGAGTGTAGACTATGCAAGTTACGTAATTAGTAGTTGTAAGGAAACAAGCGGTACAGTGTCTCATCTCATGGTTGTCCAAAAATCAGAATATTTTAACTAATTGCTGCCCTCAATTAATGAATGTAAGGTGACAATGGATTACAATATGAATATAAATTGTGTGCCTTTTATGACAATATATCAAAGAACCAAGAATATTGAAATGAAACACCACTTTCTTCTGATCATATAGAAATTAGAATAAAGGAATGTCTTTAAGTTTTGTAAAACCGAAGACCAACTAGCTGGTATCTTTACTAAACCACTCGTACAAGCACAATTTGTCTTTTAGAAATTGATCTAATTAACGACATCTAACACGTATATTGTACTTCTCTTGATTGACTACTTAGGAAAGGCCGAGTATAAAAATTATATGCATGGCTCTCTTATGTCTTGTCTTGAGTCTCTTAAACTAGTTTAGGAGCATCATGCTATTTCCAAATTTGTTTTAGAATTAAGTAACAAGTGTCTTGTTGATATGCCTAAAGAAATATTTCGTCCCTAACTTCATTTATAAACTAATAAAAGTTATCACTATTCTACCCCTAACCGCACTCACAAAATTGACCACACCATTATCTCCTTCCTTCCCATATCAATCCGAAGAAGACTAACCCCTCTTCAGACTTCATCTTTTAGCATTGACCTTCAAATCCAACAAGGGTGAAAATTAAGATCTGTGTCGGACCATATCTCAGTGAAGTCAACACTTCAATTGATTCATTCGACAAATAATACCCCAAATAATGGGTTCCTCAGAACACCTTCTCCGCAAAATCCACCACCCTCACACTCTATGCATACCGAACCCTTTCCTCGCCAACAACCGCAAACCTTAGACCACCACCAACCCACACCGTCAACCCCAAACCTCAGACCACCATCAAACCATCACATAAATCCAAACCTAAACCTAAATCATCACCTCCACCACACCAACCTAACTCATGCCCTAAGTCCCTAACCCAATCCTATTTCACTATGCTATCAATCATAATTCGTCGCTTGAAATTCCCAGAGCGTCATCTCTAGCCGCTAACAAATTGACTTTGCAGTGTGTTCCTAATGTTGGGTCTACAGTTCAAAGCGAAGAAGAGGTTGTTGTTCAGCCTCGACCTCACCGTAGTCACAAAAGGACTGGATACATGGATTTCAGACATACGCACCTGAATTAAGCTGCATTTCTTAGTTTTCTATGGTTTAACTGAGTATATATGTTTTCAAAAAACCACTTTCTATTGCCGCAATTCTTGATGCAATTTCAATATGAGTCATCTACAAACAAGCACTTTCTATTGTTAACACAGATAAGGTTACATAAATGCAACCACCTTAAACAGCCATTTAGGGAGCCCTTAAGACGCTGAGGTAATGTTGTTTCTATTGCATGTTTGTGGACACCCCTTCCAACTTTCTCAAATCCACCATCGTAGGAATAAAAAAGTAGTGAACCTAAAGCCTCTGATCTCTCTACTAGAGAATGTAAATAGATAGAACTAAATTCAAATAAATATTTGAAACAGTGCTTTAAAAGGAAACGACAGGCAGTACCTGGCATCAGTGTAATAAGGTTTCAACTGGCAGAAGTCCCTCTCAAACGCTTCTTGATCTTCCATCTTGACACTCAAAACAACAGCATGTTCATATATGTCTCCTGGGTATGATACAGTCAGTAATAATACAACTCAAAGAGAGTAAAACGAATGAAAAAACTGAGAATGAAGGAGAACGCAGAAAATGAACCAAGAAAGTTACTTGCTAATGTCAGCTCATGGACAGCATTGGGCGTTGCTTCGAACAATGGTGGAAGACTTCTAAATTCCGTGAGTGATACCTATAACATGAATACCCCAATATTAGATGAAGTAAGAACCACTGAAGTACGTCAACGGGAAAAAGTAATATTCTTGTGCAAAGAGGCTCAAAACATCTAATTATCATTAGGTACGTCCAAAACTCTGATGAGCATTTGAGCATTCTTGTTTTCAGCCGCAATGGTCACTGCCTCGATGGGTAAGGAATACATGCACAAATTGACATTCTTCATTTGATATGATATCCATTAATTTAATTTCACTAAGCTCCTCCTTTCCCTAGCGAATTCCATTGGATGACATGATCCACCTCGCCCACAAAACTCAGAATTTGATCAAGAACCATTCCTTAACAGATGAACATTGTCTTGTTCCTCTTCTTCCCAGTGACAATCTTTCAAAAAACAATTACCCTTGCACAGTTGCACCTCAAAGGCTCCAGCCTAAAGCAGGTAAATGGGATAAAATGTACGCAAGCTTAATTATTTCCAAAATACTTGAGTTTGATGAACCATATAACTTTATTCCAGGATATCCCAAACACGAGAGCAATGAATCAGATCTCAATCTCCATTGACAACTCCAGTTACTACAGTAGATTTAGGGGATTAAAAAATAATTCATTGAAGCAAATCGGATTCGCTCTTCCAGTGAAAGCAGATGTTGATCGTGAATTATACTCCGTAACCATTAAAGTAAAAAAAAAAAAAAAAACATAGATAGGGAAATCTCGTGGATTTAGGGTTTGAGCAGAAAAATGCAAAATGGGGAGAAGTAGGTGTAATACCTTAAGTTGGGAGAGAAGGCGAGTGCAAGTTTCGAAATCACAGCGAACCAAGGCAGCCTTGAAACGTTCGAATGTCTGAGCAACCTCCGTCAGTTTTGGATCCATTTTCTTCTCTCTTTTTACTTTGTTGCTTGCTTGCGCTTTGCTTCTCTTCTCTTCTCTAAAAACTGTTCTTCCCTTTCTTTTTCTACTAAACCTCAAATCCCCTACGCTTTTATACGTCTTTATTTTTTTATTTTTATTTTAGGAAATTTAAGAGTTTGCGTCTTTATTTTAACATGAAAATATTTTCCGCACCAAAAAAAAAAAAAAACATGAAAATATTTTAATCATCACGTGAAAAATTTAAATAGATAAAACACAAATCACGACACTAGAAGTCCATCAATTGGAGCCTCTCAATCCGACGAAGCAGCTCCGTCTAGACATAAGAGGAGGACATCCCAGTGGGCTCCCCAGTGGAACAAGAGAAGGCGACAAGTCATGGCCAAAACCGCGGCTAGCAGAGCCCCGTGTCGATCATCGCTCCGAGAACCTGACATCATCACTTCTAAAAAAAGGATCACCTATAAAGTTAGAAGAAAATATGCAAAGGAGAAGGAAAATAAAAGAGTTAAGAGATGATGAGAATGACTTACAAAATTATTCAAGCGCATCTATTAATAACGAAAAGTCGGTAAAAAAGCAGCCATAAGTGGAACCCCAACACTAAAGGACATAAAATGACATGTGGTAAAACCCCATCATGACAGCTCACCCAAATAAATGCTCTAATTAAGCAAAAACACTGACTCACGCAGAGAAGAGTCATGAAGAAAACATCCCATTGCCTCCTAGCTACGAGGCAAATATTTGGGGCAAATTAATGCGATAGTATTCAGAGACTCGTAGAGCCTAAGGCGCTCGTCTGCCAAAAGCGTGCCATTCTCAATAGACGAGGACCCCTCAGACGCGCCGGTTAGGCTCTACGGATTCCCGGTAATAACTTTCCAGCTCCCACAGATACGAAAGTAAGGTACAATCTATAGCTTATAGCTTATAAATATTAAACTAAAGTCAGGTAATAACATCTACTTTGTCTCTCTAAATAAGCAAGAGAACCCTACTTTAGTAACCTTACATACTAAGCTGGAACTTTCTTTCTACACTTGCTGACTTAGGCATCAGATAGGGTCCCTCGAATACCCCTGAGGCCCTGTTTGTCACTCCTGCTGAATAACCAAGGTCGGATCCCCCGAGGAGCATGGATTATTTAGTTAATTACGATAGCTAATCAGATATTATACTTGATTCTTTGGTTATTTGATCGTGTTAAAATACCAAAGTGGCTATATGTTGACTATGTCCAAATATGAAAATTGGATACATTGATCGTGCCCAAAATTCGCCGTATACGCTAGTTAATCGTGTCCTCGCCTTGAGTTTATGATTTCAAGTGTCCGACGCAAGGATTGTACCCGTTTCTATAGGTTGCACCCGAGTCCGAGCATCATAGATCATATATCAAGAGTCCTTTTAGAAATTTGAATGATGGTAGAGAGTAATTTTCACCGAATGTAGATCAATTGAAATAAAAACGAGAAAAAAATATGATTCCTGATTTGGGTACTTCTATTAGAAGTAGCATTAGTTCTATGTGCTACCATTTACATTCTCCTCTTCCAATACACGACAAGTATGTAGATCCTTAGAGAACACACACTTTTTTGTATGCAAAAAACGGCATACAAAATCCTCACTTCCCCTTGAATTTGTAGTACGCGTACAAGCATGACCCGAAAAGTCCGAGGCCTTGGCCAAGTATGTTGAACTGAGACCAAAACAACACCAAATCATTAGAAGAGTTTGTGTAGCAAAAGAGGCTGCAACTTCAATAGAAAAATTCCGACGTACGTACCCAATCAAACGGAAGACCACCAAACAAAAGCCAGCCAAGTCCGATTGTGAAAACATCCTGTACAGTTTAAAATACCGGTTAGAACAGAATAGAACCCTACTTTGACATAGAGTTTGAATCCATTTTCAGCTTTGTGCATGTAATGATGTTCATCGGAGCTAACAATTGAGCCCGAATATTAACTCTGTAAGGTTTTGACATAGGTTTTGTGCATGTCATGTTGTTAATATGAGCTAAATTCAACAAGTGGCCAACTGAGCGCAAATATTAAATCTTTGGCAAGACCGCCTTACGGTACAACCTACTAATCTTCAAATCTTGTAGAACAATGTTACAGTTTTTGACAGACGTGAAATAAAATCGTACCTTTAAATTGCCACAAATAGTCTGAGTGAGAGCTGAATTAAGAGTAGTATTCCAAAACACGGTATAGTTAAGAAAGAATGCCATGATACAGGAAAGAAGCATCACAGCCTGCAGGAACAAGGATCAATTTATCAGTATGTTTTTTTCCTATCGTTGCCAGGCTACTCAGAACGAACATCACATATCCTTGAACTCGTGTTAATTTTCATGTTAAAGAAAAGAAGTACCTGGAAGCCCGGGGATGATAAGTAAGGAAAATTCAATAGCATCTGTAGATCACCTTGAAGGAATGTCCAAATCAGCAAAATCGGGCCACAAATTATTCCTGTACCATAATTTCAGATCGAAATTGAATTGTCAAACTTGATAGAATTGGCGGTTTATACTAAATTTGGGAGGTAACAGTGACAGACGAGAACAGATTAGCTGACAAATAATATAAAGACTCACCATTGCACCACATTAGGCCAAAACTGTTAAGTCCACTCGATTTTCCTGAAAACACCATATTTTCAATACGTATACGAAAATAGCGAGTTTTAGATGAGACTATTTCACACTGGAGACGAACTAATTACTTGTTTTATTTTACATAAAAATGATATCAAGTGAAGTTCAAAGTGTCAAAGTGACATACAAGTACATTTGAAGGAAATGAAAAGAAAAGAAGGCGCTACCTAGACGGGCTATAGAGGCAAGATATACAGCAGTGCAGATATTTGATACCAGAACAACGGCATAGCCGTAGAAGTCAAATGACAAATCTCGTGCTCCTGCTACAAATGCACCTAATATGATGACACCCACACTGCCAAAACCCTTACACCTCATTAGAGATAATGTTAGCAAACTCAAGGAGAAAAGTTTATCTGCAGAAACCTGTATTGAAATCTTATTCCTACAATACTATTTACCCAAATATCCGATAAGAAGAACTTTTTAGCATCGAACAAGCAGAGTTACAATTAAAACTGAGTTAAACAAGTAACCCGTATTTGGATATAGAAGTGAATATAGAAATGTAAGAAATTTGTAAGTTTCCTTAGGTGTATCTTCGAAATTGTCTTTTCTAATTCCGGCATCAATAAAGAGTGGTCAAAATTACCTTGCCACAATGCGAAGGGAGTACTTTTGACGAGCCAAAAGATACTCGACCACCATTGTAAAAGCCACAGTAGTCCGCCTTAGAGTTGCATACATGGGAACGTTTACACCACGCACTGATTCCATAGAGACCAGCTTTATGAAGCAAGTATACAAACATGAGATTACCAAATGAGCTTAATAAACATAGTAGTAATGTATGCTTTTAAGAGCACTTACCATGAAAAGCAAATATGATAGAGCGAGAGGAAGGGTTTGCAGAAGTGTCTTGTACGGTACAAGGGTGAATTTGTTGTTGTCTGCTCTGAGTGATTCATCAACCGTGAAAGAGATGACCTTCCATCGTCTTAGTGTGTAGAGAAACAAAGACGAGCATATCAACTGTAGATCAATATTTGGTAGTTTAAATTAGTGAATAATATGGTCAAGCTATCAATTATTTATAAATTCAAACATCGACTCAGGTTTTCAGATGAAAATTGCATCGAGAAATAATATGGTGTGGCACGTAAACAATTCAAGAAAGAATGAGTGTTAGTGACGAGTGGTTACCTGTAATAGAGTGATAACATTTACATAAGGGAAGCTGTAGGAAGACAGAGCTGCTTTGTTAAACATAATCAACAGAACTGCAAAGCCATTAGCAAAACAATTGTGTCACCGAAAAGACCAAATTGCGATTAAATAGGTGAAAAATCTCATAAGCAGCAAAATCAAATTTCAAAGCATGTTAATTTGAACACAAGACAAGACTGTACGACTGTATCGTAATTTCCAGCTACTACTAGACCGCATTCAAGCCAAGTTTTATGACTGAAACAACAAAAAAGACGAGGGAATAAAACCTGCACAAGACATGTAAGAAATAGCTGCATAAATCCCTTTTCTCGACATTCCCTTTGCTTCCACCTTTTCATAATTTTCAGTTATGGGTAGCTCTGTTTTTTTCTCAAATGATGCAACCATGGTTTTTTTTTATTCTTGGAAGAAAAATGGAGATTGAAGTGTTTTTGGTAAGGCTTCGAAAGCGAGGCTCATCTATAATAAACTTGTTTTGAATTGAGCTTATTGGAGAAACATACTTTTGTATTCCTTTAAAATGAGAAAAACTGCATCAAATCTCTTGTAACAATCGAATTTGAGTTTAGGAAACTAATTATAAGTATTTCTTACTTAAATCATCCGATTTGTTCCAATCTACGTGGACTCTAAATATTGATGCATTCCGTTTCTTGAAATCAAAACATATAAGTGAGAAAATCTCAAATATACTAGCATCACCGTCACCTTCCGTAACGAGAAGCCTTATTTTTAATTTTACATAGATTCTACTCTACTCGGTATCATCATCATCATATATTTCTTTAATGCAGTAGCAAAATCTGCCGACTTGGCATCCTAATTAACTAGCATAGTCCTACGTGGTGGTTAATGAACACTATTACGAAATTCTTAAAAAAAAAATAAAAAAAATAGAAAATAGAATAAATGATGATGATGATTCCTAAATCCTAACTAATCTTAATTTAACGGAAAGTAAGATCATGAAGCATTAAATTGTGAATCATTTCACATTGAATATTCCATATACAATTCCTTGACTATACTCCCTCCCATTCAGTATAATATTTCCATTTGTATTTGGCACGGTACTTTAGGAAAAATATTAAAATAGGAGTAAAAGAGTTGTGTGGGGTTTGTAATAGGCGAGAGGATGAATTATTATGAGTTAAATAAGGAATTGTGGGGTTAAAACTTTATGGAAAGTAATAAAATAGAAGTAAAAGAGTTGTGTGGGGTTTGGTGATAGGAAAGAGGGATGAATAAAATAAGAGTAAAAGTTACCAAAAAAGGAAAGGGAAACATTACTTGAATAATCCGTTTTGGGAAAGAGGGAACATTATAGTGAATGGGAGGGAGTATTTCTTTTACATTGGTTTAAAATAAGTAAATAAATGTTGCTTGCTAATTTGAGGAAAGTAAATAAGAAATGAAATAATCATCTCATATTGAATATTCCTATAGAATTTCATTTGACTATATTTTTTACGATACTTTTACTTTTTTTTTATTTGATTATTATTTTTGTGTGACTTATAGCTAAGTCAGTTTCTCCAAATCATCATTATCGTTAAAAAAATTCTCCTCCATTATACATTAATCATTATCCCTATCCCTATAATAATAACAATAATAATAATAATAATAATAATAATAATAATAATAATTAATTCTAAAATGATTACCACGTTATCCTTCCTAGAGACGACAATTATTGACACGACCTGAAATTACAACACGAACCCGACACGAAGTTAGCGGATTAGGGTTACGATGTTGTGTCCAATTTAAGTAGCTGCGTTGACACGGACATGACACGAAAGTTAAATGGGTCGGGTTAGGGTTGAGCTCTTTTGACACGAACCCGACACAAATAACCTATTTATATAAGTGTCCTAATATATTGGGGGTTGAATCTAATACAACTAAACAATTTAAAAATAAGCATTTCATTCATTACTTTTGGGGTAATGGGGCTATAAGCTTAGTTTATTTTATTAGTTTATTGGGTTAAACGGGTTAAATGAGTTAAAAATGATTGATTAGCTAAAAGATAAATATGTTAAAGAGGTTGGGTTGAGTCATAGAAAATTTAAATGGGTTGAGTTTGGGTTGAGATAAATGACCCGTTCATGTAATTGGGTCGGGTTAGAGTAGTCGTAACCCGTTTAAAGTTGACACAAGCACGAACACTACACGACCTGATCTGTTTGTCAAGTCTAATCCTCCCAAAAATATAGCTAATAAGTTCTCAAAACAACTCTACGAGAATAACTATATAATCAAATCTAAGTTTTCAACTCTACGACCTGATTTGTTTAAAGTAGAATCGTAAGATCCTACAAAATTAAGATCCTACAAAGGATCGAGATCGGTCATCACTTTTTGGATCATAGGATCGTAAGATACTACCATCCGGATCGAGAGTTTAACAACATGGTTATTAAATGTGTACTAATTTTATTGTAAGTCTGGATCACACTAATGAACACAATATATGATTTAACCATATGCATCTAAAATTCTAAAAGCAGACCCGTGAATTTCACGGGTTTCACCCTAGTTATTTATACAACTATTATCAATTTCGATATAAAAGAAGTGTGATTCCAAAAAGAATAAAAACGGTATGATTTTGAATGTAAATTTGGATATGTAATAGACGGATTTATAATTGTGGAGTCTCAAATTTGTGAATATAACATAGATTTAGCTACGAGTTAACGAGTAAAAAGAGACTTTAGATACTTTCAAGTTGCAACCCACTAGTAGTCGTATAATATCTTAGACGTTCGTTCTTAATTGTATAATTGCGTTACATGCAAAAAGGAAGGTACTACTCCGTATATTATACTCCTAAGAGGCACGATATAGTCTATACGAGTTAGATGATGTCATGATGATCATATATGCTTAATAATCGTAGGAGTACAATGCTACTTCATGTGACCCACTAGGCCACTATAGAAAGAGACGCTTCTTGAGGTTTTAGGCCTAATAATATACGACTATTTATTTGGCACTGCCAAAAAAAATTACAAAATCTCATTAAAGACACACCATATCCGTCACAAATGAAGACGGATACCATTTTCTTTCACAAAATACCCATGAGATGTGAGTGGGGGAGCACATGGGGGGTGCCCACCTTGTCCCCTCTAACCATTTCCTCTCACAAAATACCCGTTGCAAGATCCGACCCGTCAAAAGTGATCACCGTTCCGACGCAAGTACTATACGGAGTACTTGTTGGGGAAAATTAGCGCTCGCACATAAAGAAAGAAAAATACAAGAACACGATTTTTTACGTGGTTCAGCAAATGCCTACGTCCACCATCTCATCCATCTTATTCTTTAACGTGTTAAAAGTAATTCATCTACCAAGGAATTGAATTTGCTCATATCTCAACATTCCCCCTCGAATTGAATTCCTAGGTAATATCAACAACATCGACCTGTTTTTCTTCCATTCCTCTTGACTAACTTCCCCCTCAAGAAAACACTTGGATTAACTTGTACCGCCGTTTCAGGCCAACGGAACACGCTGCCCGACTACCACCTATCGGGAAGACTTTCGACACAATCACCAAATTCACAAACATCCCCAAACAAAGGACCACATCACTGTCCTCCCTCCAACGATATTATCTGTCCATCTTGCACCGCCGTTATCACACAACGGGACTCGCCGCCTGATTAGCACATTATCAGGAAGTCTTTCGACACAAGGAAGCACCACAGATCTTCAATCGTGAGATCATACCGAGGGCTCATCGCTTGCGCTCTACCACACACTGGACCAGCCGAACCATCGGCTCTGATACCACTGTTGGGGAAAATTAGCGCTCGCACATAAAGAAAGAAAAATACAAGAACACGATTTTTTACGTGGTTCAGCAAATGCCTACGTCCACCATCTCATCCATCTTATTCTTTAACGTGTTAAAAGTAATTCATCTACCAAGGAATTGAATTTGCTCATATCTCAACAGTACTATACTTCGTATGTATTTTGTCATGGAAAAGACGTTGCAAACGGTATGTCATGTCGCGAATGAGAGAGCTGCGACAGAAATTCGTCACAATTCTAACCCGTAAGCCAAAAATTGTCCTGCGAAAAAAATAATTACGGAAATTTCGTCGGAAAAATATTTCCATACCAAACTTAATCCACTCTTATATACTCCTTCCACACACTTATGTTCACCCCATTTCATTAAAATACTCCTCACATATATTAGAAAAATGGGGTGGACATTTATGTGTGGAGGGAGTACAATTTGCCATAAATTTTTCTTAAACTACTATTCCTCTAAAAAAATTGAAAAATTTCGTCAGAAAATTACTGAAATTTCGTCGAAACATAGACGGGTTTTACTTTTTATATACATTTTGCCATAAATTTTTCGTAAACTACTATTCCTCTAAAAAAGCAAGCTTAATCCTCTTTTCATTTCTTCTCAAAATGTTGTTAAAAAAATTCCCAACTTCTTCAATTACTCATCTTAGTTAAAACTCGTATATATCAAACAAGCAAAGGTCAATTTTGCTAATTAAATTACACAATTTTGTTGTAGATTGAATTAATTCAATTAGAGTAGAATTCCTGTTAGGCTTGATTTCTATAAATTGGTGTTGGTGGGGAGGTGATTGTGGTGGAGAGAAGAGGAAGAATACCTCAGCGGCGAGGTATTCGAGGACGACAACGAGGTAGACACTCGACGTATTTATCGATTTTCAAGAACCGGGCAATGCAACCAACTAGGAATTGTAGATCAGCTTTGCGAATTGCAACCTAGCAATACAACCTACTATTAATGGTAATGTTGTCAAGGACGATGGTTAGGTGTAGGATGGTGGCTAGGTCAAGTGGTGGTGCAGGGTGGTGGATTGCACACAGTGGTGGTGGGAGTGTCAAGGAATGGGTCATAGTGTGGTGGTGGGAGGGCTGGGACAGTGGCTGTGCCAGCTAGGGTGGTCAAGTGGTGGCCAAAGGGAGGGTCGGGTATGACATGTTGACGGTGAGGCAGAGGGGACAGTAGTTAAATTGGTGAGTGGTAGGCAGGTGGTTGTTGGTAGGTGGATTCATTGGGTTTTGAGAGAGAGAAAACGAAAACTTGACAAGGGTAAATAGTAAAAGTTATATGCAAAAGAGTAAAATTAGTATATGAAAAATCAATGACCAATAATAATAAACATATATAACGTCTACTTATCTGTAGTTCTGTACACATACTAAAGAGCGCCCATGTCAATAACCAATGTCAAAAATCATTTGGGTTAGTAAAATTAGGTTTCTAAAATTTGTAAATTGCAGAATATAATACCCATTTGAGGTACCTTTGTATCTGTACACAAGAGTGAGTCATAGAATTAGCGTCGCCGCCCTGATTTGGTACGCTTCTTGGTATCAGTAGATGGAAGTTCCGTTTGAGGCACTGGCAACAAAGTTCCTCCTTTTATGCCATCCTGGTCGTTCGTCTGTCCCAATTTCGATTGCGCTGCTATAAAGAATTTTACATCCCTTATCTGTTAATGGCAACACAAAAGTTCATTATTTGGCAGCAATAAGATGAAAAACAATTGGAGTTGGTCACCTATAAGACGATCAGCATAAAACCAATTGTAAAACGATGAAATGATTACCAACATTACGACAATGGTTACTAACATTAAAATGTTTTACCAAATAAAAACGATGAAATAGTAATCAACATTAGGAAAATGGTTATTAACAAAGAGAGATATTGTCGGCTAAAAAAGTTTTATAAAAACTAGACATGTTACTCAAACTCGTCAACATGGTAAACACTCAATTTGCAAAACAATGCAACAAGCAACTACAGTCAAACAAGCGGTCATCATTTAGACATGTACACTAAAATATTAAAATATTTCCAACTCTTTCATTTAAAAATATTTCTATAGCGCTTTTGATAATGGATCATTAATCTTATTTAATTTGCATAAAGGAAAAACAATCGAAAAAGTTCCAATCAATTTAATCACCATTTGTTTATTTTGAACAAGTAGTGTCAAAATGATACTCGTACAGCTTTATTTTTTCCCAAGTAATCTTACATCTCTCTTGATGCCAACATAAAAGCTCATTATATGCACATAAATGATCATTATATGTCAACAAATAATCATATCAATAAATCTAGGTTTGAGACTTAATCACGAAATCGGCCAATGCGGCCTGATCTTGATCATTGCGGCATAGATCCGGAGAGAAAACGGAGGGGGAGGGAGGGAGGGTTGGGGAAGTGAGAGTGAGAGCGAGAGACACCCCTTTTACAGCTCCCCCATACCATAATTGGGAGAAAAAAAAATATACAAAAAAATGTAGGTGGCTTATATACCTGCTCCTCCAGGTCAAATATTTGCTCGTTCTTTGATTTGGCATAGGATATCTCCCTGTTACATTACACAGAAACCAGGTTCAACGAACCAATGCAGGAGAAGAGAATGGGAACATAAAGACATGTACATCTAAAACTTAATATCAAGGACACAATTACACAAACACCTGACCTCTTCTCAATTTCCTCTAGCTTTTTTTTGTACTGTTCCTGCTCCTTAATTAAATTATGATTCATCTAAAAAAAGGGTATCAGATGTTAGGCAAGAAAATGAAAAGCAAACGATAGATGCATCCAACTTAGACAAAAATCAACACAACTCACATCCATGACTGCCTTCTTGTTCTCTTCATATTGTTCAAGTTTGCATAGCAGGTCTTTCAAACTTGAAACTTTCTCTGACGCTTCTACGGAAACATCGTCCCTTTTACTTTTCGCTTCCGCAAGTAGAGATTCATAATACTGGGCAAAGAGAGATGAGGCACTTAAGTATGAAAGGACATACACAATCCAGAGTTCGTGTAAGCACAGTAATTAAGCTCAAATCACAAATTACTTCATAACTGCCATGTAGGGCTTGCTTGGAAGTGCGGAAATTATTACTCGGATAATAGAAATAAAAAAATCAAGAAAATGAAAAGTGATGGTAGTGGATGGGAAGGGGTCGAATAAACGACATTTGCTACCCTCATATTAGTTACTCGCATTAGAAGCGAGTCTTTAAAAATTAAACTTATCGACAGCAAGATAAACTTGGCATGGAAACAATTCCAGACGGGGTTTGGTGAAATAATAACAAAAGGAAATGGGGTGGGAGTTTGGGATACAGATTTACCTGTCTCTGGTTCTCTAGTTGAGTTGCAAGAAGGTGGTTGTATTCATCCATGATCTGTGCTCAAGAGCAAGTATAATAATAAGCAATTAGTTTGTCTTCAATCATTCTGGGCCACATGAAGTTCTATGATTAAGAGGTAGCATAAATGCATAATAGTAGAGAATGAAGGACAAATAGGATTTTTCACTAGTACTAAAACCCCTACCTACGTGAAAAATGAGGGATGGGGAAAGAAGGCCAAATGTAGCCTTACCCCAGTGGCAACAACATAGGAAGGCTAATGCTATTCTGTACAACCCATAGTGAGTATTGCATTGAGAATTACATTGAATGACTGCTACTTTAAAATAATAGAAACGCAACAAGTTTAGCATGCAATTTCCTTTGCTAAATCACAATCTAGAGCCAAAGAACACTGAACCTTCCATGGAAATAGAAAAACTTAAACCACTCACTAGGCAGAATAAAATTATGAAAACACAAGATACAATTTCAGAAGAGTCAAGAACTAGAGGAGCAACTTCTAGCACATAACACAAAATAAAACAACATAAGCACATACGGTTTCAACTTTACTGTTGAAGAGAGCCCATGTGATTTCGGAATCCTCTCCATCCCCACAAGTATTACAATTTCCATCATGGGATATGCACTGTGAATCAACCACTGAAGATTTGCCATCCGCTTTTGATTGATTTAGCCGATGAACATAACTGTCACCTTCATAGTCCCAAACTCTTTGTGTCTCTAAATCAAGTGAGTAGCAATGATGTGTATCTTTCCAATGTCCAAACATGTGAACTTCTTTATACCTACAACAATACGAAATATTTATATTGTACCAAAGAGTAAACAGCGCATTAAGGACACACAGGACACACAGCACTAAGATTACCTTCCACATCCCACAAAGCCACATATAACACAAACCCATAGGTTCTCTGATGTGTCACAAACAGAGCAATTGGGTTTATCATCCTGCTGCTGGCATAAGCGGCATACCTGATTTGCATGGATACCAAAAAGTAAAATTCCCGTGGGCAAATAGTACAAAAAAAACATCACTCTTAAAAGTTACGGAGAACTTGATACTATAGTAACAAATACTCCGTATGTGGTGTTACTTATCATCACTAACCAATTTAAAATTCTGATTAAAATTTATATTAGTTCCTCCAAATATAACTGCTTGAAGAGTGAATTAGTAGAGATACAAATGGGAGGAAGTGTTAACGTAGCAAGATAAAACTTATCCCACTCAAAGAGTCAAAGGTACGATGTGAGGATCCAAACTCAAATTACTAGTTACATGATACAGCAACCTGTGAGTTTCAGTATGAACTATCAAATGGGTAAGACAAGCACAGTTTTGACTTTTTTTTAGTAGACACAACCAAGTAAAATACGCAAAAGAAGCATAAATCAAAATTCCACATCACAATAAAAATCATTTCCACCCTTCCTAGACTCTCGTTCCCACTATTTGCTATGTAATTGAAAGATAAATTACACTCCCACTGAAAAGACTCCCTATCTTGATTTTGGAATATGATGTAATAAGGAATAAATTTCTTGAAGGAACTTTCATTCAGGTCATCCATATTTAGTCTCACTTTTTCAACACAAGGGCTTGACGACCAAACTCCTTCCTCTCTTGGTTGACTTTGGGTCCATGCCGGTACGACTGAATATGCATTAGAAGGACTGGTTTCTTCAGCCCTTTTTCTATGTGGTGTCTCTTGCTTTTAACCAGCACCAGCCTTACTCGCCAGCCTTAACAGTCTAAGATTGCACTTTTTTCTGGCACGGCTGAATGAGCCCTTTACTTTACTAGAAAAAGGGGACGGAGAAGGTTCAGTGGAAAGGTGGAAAGTAAGGGGAAGCATTCTCTTATGGGGATAGGGTACATCCGATCCCTTACCAGCCTAATGTTATTGTAAGATACAACAATGGAAGAAGACATACTGCCATGGACAGCATCATAGCATTCTAAATGTGCTAAATGTTCATGCCTGCCAAGAGTCGATCACCCAATCGCTGATAGAATACCGATAGTATGAAATCAAATACAGACATACTAAGAGAATTACTAGTGGCTCAATAGTCACTCCCAAACAATCAGTGACTTCTTACAAACCACGCTTAACAGGTTTCAATATATTACGGCAACAAACATGCCACCGTGTCATAATATGCTACTACGATTCGTGATTGCTACTGCCACCAGACATTACCATGAATATTGAATATCATGCTTACAACCCCATAAATAAACAAATATCTTTATATTACTATATAGTAGCATCCATGATGACAACTTGAATCTAGCGCTGACAAGAGCGAGCTTGTTGTAAACGGTTCTTTGAGCAGCTTAATCAAGTATGAGTAGAAGCCTTTATGCAAAAGAATTAGAGGTCATATGGTTTCTAACCTGGCAAGATAGATAGGTCCATTTGGAAATACAGGAACACTGAAACGAATGATCGCATAATGTAGTTTGTATCCCACAAGTATCTTGGTCCAACCTCTCTACAAACAACAACCAAGTATTAGTTGGGAGTACAATTCTACAACGCGCTTACGGATTTATACACGTAGAAAGAAACAGACAACCAAATGTAAAGACCAACCTAGACAAATAGGACATGTTGGCAACTCGATATAACCAGGTGGGGGAGTACTTGCAATCTCGGCTGATCCAGTAAATTCCGAGGAATTAACATACAAAATGTGACATATCTCAACCTAAAAATAAAAATAAGTCTATGAAGTTTAGCCAAATTGATACAAAAAGTGCAGGTGAACGAGAAAGTAAATAAAAGTCAGGAGTAGATAAATTGGTAAACCTCAGGAGGGGAGAATCGCTTGCCATTCAAAGCGCGATAAAACGCATCAGCAGAAACCTCATCCTCGGTCCGAATCAAGACACTGTACCTATCTTCCACGCCATCATTCCTGGAATTTCCTCAAAACAAAAGCATAAATTAAGGAATAACAAAGAATAATGAATTGAATTGAATTGAATTGAGAAATAAACCTGATGATGAGGAAATCAGAAACATGGGTAATGTGGTCGGCAAAGAAACGGAAAAGATCATCGGAAGAGAAGTAATTAGGAACAGCGACGATGAAAAGAAAGGGGGAAGATGGATGGGAAGTAGAAGGATGTGTTGGTAAAGTTCGATAGAGATGAATTATACCCCTTCGTTCCGAGAAATTAGGGTTAGTTTTTGAATTTGAAGGAAGAGTGATGAAGAGAGGATGGTCTGTGTCAACTGAATGAATTCGTAGGGAGAACATTCTGTTATTCTTAATTGTTAATTTGAAGATCAATTATATCAGAACAGATATTGGTGACGACGATGTAGACTTGAATTTTACTGTGATAGACTTGAATTTTATCGTCGAATAGTTAGTTAGTGATCGGAGAAGAGACGGAGGAAGATGTACAAAAGGTCAAATAAACGTGGACAAGTCGAGTGATGAAATTAGGAGTAAGGGTACTTTACGGCTCCGTTTGACAAGACGTTTCAGGTACCTCATTTCCTCAAAGTAGCTTATTTGACCAAAATTTCAAGTAAGCGTTTGACAAGTAGCTTATTTAAACAAATAAGCTACCTGAAATGAAATGCTACCTAGAGTAGCATTTGAGATTTCACGTACCTGATTTGATTTGATTTTCCTTTTTTACCCCTTAAATCCATATTATTAAATAATTATCATATCCTTTTACGTTATTTCATCAAAATCAGTTACCTTTTTCAGTTAGTTTGTCAAACATCATTTCGCATAATCAGTTACCTTATCAGTTCCTAATTTTCAGCTACCTTATCAGTCACCTTTTCAGGTTTCAGTTAACTTTTCAGTTTTCAGCTACCTTTTCAGGTTTCAGCTACCTTTTCAGTTAGTTTTGCCAAACAGAGCCATCACTCCTCAAAAAAAAAAATGAAGGTTCATTACTTTTCAATGGTTCAGATTAAAGATGAACCCGATCGGAGGGTTGTAAATTTATTCGAGAAAGAAAAGGTAAATAGGTGAGAGTGGAATATATAGTAAAATAATCAATGTGAGAGGTAATGGACCAAAAAGTAATGGAGAACATTTTTTTCTGAAATTAAGAATGGCTAAATTGGAAGTAGAGCTGATGATAAGACGGTTTTTCCAAACAAAATCGTAATTTACTTTACGTAATTTTTGATGAAGACCTTTAATCATATGACTAATGTGAGACGATTTTTTTGGAAATAAGACGGTTAAAAGGTGAACATCGTTAATAGCTTTAATCATATCGTTAATAGTTAAAAGTTGAATTATTGAAATAAGACGGTTAAAAGGTGAATATCGTTAAAAGTTGAATTTTGGAACTAAGACGGTTAATTTTCGATTAAGACCTTTAATTTACTAACGTGAACATCGTTAATAGCTTTAATCATATCGTTAATAAAAAAACCGGGACACAATAGGACGGTTTTAATTACGTTCTAAATTTATGTTGTAGATGTCGTATGACTATTTATTAATGAATTGATCATTTCTTTCAAAAAAAGTTGTTGTTTTAATACAAACCATAATAAAAATAATACTCCGTAGTTGAATCCAGGATGATAATCAAAATACAAGATGCTTAAAATCTAATACAACTAGAGCTGTCAAAAAATGACCCGACCCGAAAAACCGCCCGAAACCCGCCCGAAAATAACCCGAAAATGACCCGTTATCATAAACCCGAACCCAAGTGACCCGACCCGTAAATAACCCGTAATTTCCGGGTCGGGTCGGGTCGGGTCACGGGTCAACCCGTAAATAACCCGTTATAAAAAAAAACAACGTTTTGTTAAAAAATTGTGGCCTGAATGCCTGATTAATAAAACGATTAAAATCTCAAATAATGAAAACCCTAAAATTCATTTGTTACTTGCCTACTTCCACTCTCAACGCCGCTTCCCCCCTCTCTCTCTCTCATACAAACATGA